>JABXWE010006367.1:0-23770 GCA_014611495.1 Limonius californicus | reverse complement strand
TTTAATTTGGTGCTACGCACTACAATAATCAAGTTACCTGCATGGAAACAACCGCGGTGGGTCGGAAACGAATTCATGCCAAACGTCAAAGCGTGTCAAAGTAATTAATGTCAAAGTTTGATTGCCACAAAGTTAATTAGTAGTAGGAAGAATGAACTTTCCTAAGGAGGAATATAGACATGATCTACGCCCTGGGTGAAAGTGATAGAAACTGCCTTTTGGCTGCAAGAATATACGCCCAAAAATATCCAAACAAAAACCACCCGCAAGAGACATCGTTTCAAAGATTGAAGGATAGATTTGAAGAAACTGGTAGCATTTCGTACAAGAAACAGAATCGTCGAAAGAAGGCCACGCAGGAAGAAAATGAATTTACTGTTTTACTGGAATTGGTTGAGAATCCGCATAAAAGCACTAGACAAATTAGTAGGGAAGTAGATGCCACTCAGACGTCTGTAAACAAAATTATTCGGCGACACAAAGTTCACGCGCTTACCATGTGTAACTTCTGCAGGAATTAAACGAAATAGATTTTCAAAGAAGACTAGACTTTTGCCTGTAGGCGAATACACGAGACTCCTTTGTTTTTCAAAAATGTGCTGTTCTCTGATGAAGCCACGTTTCACCGCAGTGGCAATGTGAATCGACATAATTTTCATTATGACGAAACCGAAAATCCCCATTTTACCCAAACTGTGGACCACCAGCACAGATGGTCGCTCAATGTCTGGGGTGGTATTGTTGGGGGATATGTTCTGGAACCGTATTTCTTTGAAGGACGTGTGAATGGAAATACTTATCTTCATTTTTTGGAAAATACCTTTGAAAATTATCTGGATGATTTACCCTTAGATATTGTACGAAGACTATGGGTTCAACATGACGGCGCTCCTCCATATTACAGCGGTCAAGTTCAGCACTACCTTAACAAAATTTTTCCTACTCGGTGGATAGGTAGAGAGGGTCCAGTTAATTGACCAGTTACATCACCTGATCTTACGAAATTCGATTTTTATTTATGGGGTTTTGTCAAAGATCAAGTATTCAAATTCCACCTATCACAAGAGACGATATGAAGCAAAGAATACGGAATGTTTTGTCATTTTTGGAGTTGCTAAAATGGAAATTTATATGAATAGTAAAAAATTGGGTATGCTGTGTTGTTTTCATCCGATCTGTCAATGCTTGATTTTTTATAAGGGGAATGAAAGATATAACAAATAAATATACAGGATGTTCTATTTGAAAAACCAAAGTGGGACATTTTTGCCCAAAAAGTAGTAGACCATGAAAAAGTATTATTGTCGCTATGTTATAGACTAAGTAGAACTAAGAAAGTTTTTCCTTTGACTTTTTCTTGTAACTCTGATATTACCGAAAATATAGGCTGGCTAATGGAAAACCAACCACCCTGTATAAAAAGAAGAGGTATCAAAAGGTATACGGTTAATAAATAAAGGATAATACAACAAGGAAGGACGAAGAAATAAAGAGATGGAAAACGAGAACAAATAATTAATAGGAAAAACAATTCAGAGAATCACGAATGCATCTAACACAGTAATTAAGAAAATGGAACACGATAAAAATATCTACAAATCAAAGTTGAAAACTATGTAAAATATATGAGAGGTAAAAACTAAATGGATACAAACACGCAAACCAGAAAAACTACGAAAAAAGCATGCAAAACTCATTTCATGAAAATATCAATGAGAAGGGCAGAGAGAAAACTAATAGAAAGAGCAGACGAACAAAAAATCATAGAGCAAAGTTTCATTATGTAGTGGCGCTCGATATATACAGGACGTTGCAGAAAAGTTATAAAATGATTTTTAGTGCTGTAATATGTTGAAAAATAAATATAAATCTATTGATAAGATTTTCTTACTTTTAGTGCAAAAGCATTGAAAGAAACTTAACAACACTGTGGGTGTTTTACAAATTTTACAAATGTACGCTGCTGCTAAACATACTATCTAAGCACTTGCATAAAATGTTTACTAGTGTAAAATGATATGTTTATAGGAAAATCATGTATTTACAAGTAAAAATCTGTAACCTGACAGCAGCTACCGCCTAATTTATTTAAGTTTATTTGTACACGCTATGAAACAATGATAGATAGAAAAATCGAGGGAATGGAAAGAGAAATAAGGAAAAGAAATACAATATAAATACACGGGGTCGAGGAACAAGGGGAAGAGAGCGATCTACAATTAAAAGAAAAAGTAAGGGTGATACTAAGAGATATAGGAATCATAATGAACATGGAAGAAAATTTAAAAGAAATTGAAGAATTGGGAAACGACAGGAGAGGAGTACAGACCAATCAAGATAGAAGTGGGAAGCTGGAATAAGAAAATATAGGTACTTAAAGCGACAAAAAAATTAAAAGGTACAAAAATTTACATAGAGGAAGATTTCTCAAGAGAAGTGCAAAAACAAAGAAAGGGACTGATAAGACGTATGAAGCTAATTAGAACAGAAGGGCATCTAGCAGTTATAAAATATAATAAGCTAATAATAAATGGCGAGGCTTACTCCCTGGAACAACTAGAAGCTCACGATGCAGGAAAAGAAGGAGAAGGAGGAAATAAAGAGATAAATAGAGATGAAAACGCGATTTCCAAGGACAAGGAGGAGTTAGGTACTTGGGGCGACTGAGACACAAACAGGGAGAGAGGGAGATAAGAAGAAAGGTAGAACGTCAAGCCAAAGATCACCAGGAAGTAATGAAGAAGTAATACGAGAGAAACTCCTGAAAATTACAAAAACAGGGAATTCCTCAAAAAACTAATAGTAAAGAGCAAGGACTGGATAAAAGAAACGACACAGGCAAAGGAAAAGGAAAACGAAAAATAAAAAGGAAGAAAAATAAAAATTGGCACAAATATAAGTAAAAAAGAAAGCAGGGAAATGAAACTCGGGACGTGGAATGTACGCAGCACCTATGCAGAAGGAGCATTAAAACACATAGAGGAAGAAACAAATAGATATAATATTGAAATATTAGCATTGCAAGAAACAAAACAGAAAGAAGAATTTATAGCAGAGCTAGAGAAATATACATACTTCAACAATGGCGGACCGACAAGAATGCTAGGAGTAGGATTTCTGGTGGCGAAACAATACACGAATACAATTAAAGATTTCAAAGTGACATGGATTGATAAAGAATGCAAAGAAGAGATGGCAAAGAGAAGACGAACCAAAGAGAAGATGCTACAAACAGGTACACTTGAAGATAAACAAAAATACGAAGAACACGGAAGAAAAACGAAGAAAATATGTAGAACTAAGAAGAAAGAATACATGGAAGTGAAAATAAAGAAAATCGAAGAAACGTTTAGAAATAGAGAAATGAAAAACTTTCACCAAGAAACTAGAAAGAATAGAACGGGGTTCAGACAGAAAACCCAATATCTAAGAGACAAAGAAGGGAAGCTAATAATCAATGACGAAGATACACTAATAAAATGGAGAGAATATTTCAAAGACCTATTGAAGGAGAACGACAAAGAAATAGGAAAAGATACGGAAGAAGAGGAAGAAACCAACAATCAAAAAGAAGAAGAAGGTGAACATGCTTTACCACCGACAATAGAAAACTTACCAGAAATAATACAAAAACTAAAGAACTGCAAGAGCCCAGGAAGAAATGGAATATATGCAGAATTAATAAAGTATGGAGGAGACTTGCTGACACAAAAAATACATGAGATGAGAGAAGACATATGGAGAAAGGAGAAGATGCCGGAAGAGTGGGAAATAGCACAGATAGTACCTGTCTATAAGAAGGGGAAAAAAGATGAGTGTCAAAACTACAGAGGGATAGCTCTACTGGATACTGTATATAAGATAATGACAAAATCAATAGAGATAAAAATTAAAGAGTATGCGGAAAAGGTAGTAGGTGAATACCAAAGCGGATTCCGATCAGGGAGATTAGTAACTGACCATATCTTTACGCTGAAACAAACACAAAATATGTTAAACCAGTACGGGGACCAATTATACATAGTACTGATAAATTTCAAACAAGCCTACGATTCGGTAAATCGGAAAGAGCTTTTCAAGGCAATGGAAGAACTAGGAGTGCCAAGAAAATTGATAAATTTTACAAAAATGACACTAAAAGATACAAAAAAGGAAGTTAAATTTAATGGCCGGATTTCTGAAAATTTCCAAACAGGCACTGGTCTAAATCAAGGAGACCCATTGTCAACAACGCTTTTCAATATACTTCTAGAATGGGTAATAAGAAGAAGCGGCATTAACAGGTCAGGTAACTTAAGAACAAGATCACACCAGATATTGGCATACGCTGACGACGTAGTACTTTTAGCCAGGACAAGACGAGAGTTAACCCAAATATGCCGGAAGTTTATAACAGCAGCAGAAGCAGTAAACCTGAAAATGAATGAGAGCAAATCCAAATTTATGGAACTAGGGCCAACAGAAAAACCCCAAGAACAAAACGCCGACCTGATAGTAGAAATGGGACCAACGAACAGAATAAAGATAGAGAAGGTCAAACAATATACATACTTAGGAATTGCCCTAACGGAAACGGGGGACGAAGAGAAGGAAATTGAAGCAAAATTAGCCAAAGGAGATAAATGTGCAGGTGCTTTAAACAAAATACTAAAATCCAAAAACGTATCTATGAAAGCAAAAATCTATCTATATAAAACAGTCGTAAGACCAACTGTACTGTATGGGAGCGAAGTATGGATCTTCAATAGAAAAGAGAAAGAGAGAATAGATGTATGGGAGAGAAGAATTCTGAGAAGGATATTTGGAGGGAAGAAGGAATGAGAAATATGAGTAAGAAGAACAAACGAAAAAATAAGGAACCTTTACAAACAACCAAAGCTCAGCAATCAAGTCAAGTCAGCAAGACTGAGGTGGCTAGGGCACTTAGAAAGGCAATCAGACAACAGGATTCCAAAAAAACTAATGAATACAAACCTAGCAGAACCGAGAAGAAGAGGAAGACCGAAAAGGAAATGGCTGGACGCAGTGAAAGAAGATTTAAGAGAAAAGGGGATACAGGACTGGAAGACACGAGCTAAAAATCGGAAGAGATGGAGAGAAACCGTCAAGCTATGGGCCTAAAAGGCCTGAGTACAGCAAATATATGAAACAATAAATAATATGAAAATTGAAAAAATACTGCTTAAATATCGAATTTAACATTATAGAAAAATACACGATGTAATGTATTAAAAGCTTGATTAGTATAAATGTATCAGTAAAAAACTACACTTGTTTTGGGAGAAAGGATGGAAAGGATCTATTTTAAGCAACTACTGTAATATTGCAAATGCAAATTTTTGTATGGCAAACAATAAACAAAATATTAAAGTCATTTTACAATAGCACAATACATTACAAATTGGGAAACTTTTTATATTACTTTAGATTATGAACTTTAAACAATAGCTGCAGTATATCAAATGAAAACTAATTTAATGAAAATTAAAATTGTAGCATAATATACACGGTAAAAATTAAGTAATAATCAATCACCCTGTATTGTATGTACAGTTATGTCTTGAGTGGCTGCCCCACTATAACATTTTTTCAATAAAATTGAATTGATTGAATAATGCAGAAAAAATTTGGTTTCATGTATTTGTTCGGCGAAGCACTTTCTTAGGGAGTATGTTATAAAATCAAGAATATTTTTAAAACGGATACCTTAGGGATCTGCACAACTCTGTAATTCGATTAAAATTCCAGCTCCAAGGCAGTAAAATAGAATTTATCAGTAGTATTCAATTTAAAACAACATACCTTAGCCGGCTAATTCTAGGCGCAACTGTTAAACCAGTTTATTTAACCTGTCGATTTCAGCAGCTTTAGGATCTTGATGACTACTGGCTTGTTCTTGATCTTTCTAGCCCTATCCGCATAGCGTAAAGTTGAAATGAATTCTTGTAGATTGTAAATTGCAGGACTCACGCAGGCTATCATTAACGTGATGCTGTTGTCACCCAAGGAATCTGGAAATTATTTCAAATAAAACTTACATTAAGATGCAGATATATCCACCTAATCTAGTATCTCAGTAATTAAATGGATAGTATTACTACAAACACCCTGTATAGATTATATTCACCTTTTAGTAGCCTTATAAGATTACTGTCTCGGTAGCCTATATAGCCATTATGCTTCTCATCACCCAAAACTGAAATTACATTGCCCAGGGCAAGAAGTCCCTTGTTAATATTAACTCCTTCTCGAAAGGTCACACCGGTGGCTCCCGTTTTTTTGGATCTTTCTGGGCCAGCCAGATCCACTAGGTGAAATTTTGCTGTTTTATCTAAGTTGCTGCAAGTAAGAAAACTATGCGTTATTATCAATACTCTGTTATTAAAAATAAGGGCATAAAAAGAATTTCCTTCAATATATACCTGTTATCTTTCCGTTGCGTACAGATATTGGTTGTGAATATGGCGTGAGATCTGGAACTTTGGGACCCAGTGAGCCTCTTGCAAGAAACTCCAAAGTTCTGGCTGCAGATGTTACAGCTTCCTCTGTTAATCCAGGGATGATCATTCCCTTCAAATATTCCCGGATTTCTACAATGCATTGGTCTTTTGGCTTTAGGGAGAGCAGGTCGTATAGCACCTCTTGGTATAACTCCATAGATGACACAATAACGGTGGAATCATACGCAAAATTATAATTCGCGTAATTAAAATTGTCATTTACTGCACGAGCAATTACATCCAGTTCGCCATAACCACTGCATGTCGTCCCCATAGAATGGGTTTTCCCAGAACCGTTCTGACCGTATACAAGGATTGTCACATTGTAGCCTTCAAATAAGTTATCTATCACATGTTTGATGCACATATTATAGAAACTTTCTTGTGTTGTTCGGCTATCACATACATACCTAATTATAAGTGAAGGCTTTATCAGTATCTTCTATTCGGAAGACTTCCAGGATATCTCGACAACCTCTGGATATCTCACTTTCAATTAGGGGCCTTATTCGAACCGCAACTTAAACTGAACTGCTGTCTTTTTCTTGTTTATCACCGTCCATCTACAAAAAGCAAATGACAGTTTAAATGAAGATTTAATTTACCAAAAAATATGACGTACAAAAAGTTAATATTTAACTTACTTTTTATATAAATTAGCACTTTACTGTTATAAATAAATAAAACTATAATATTAACAAATTAAAAGGATAAATAGACAAATATAAATACACGCAGAACACATATACGCAAATTTAAATATTTAAAAATGTAAGCGAAATTTCGACAAATAAACTCAAACACATTACAAACTGAACTGAACTCCGGATGTGTAAATAGAATAGTTACGTTGTGTGCAGAGTGGAAGATAAATTCATGGTTTCTATTGGTTCTTGAATATATTATAATGATAACAGTGACCAGTTTAGCGGATATACAGGGTGGTTCAGGTTTATTTCGGGAAGCTTCGCCAACATGTTCTACTAACTAAAACGGTTTATACAGGGTGAATCTTAAATGGCGGAAAATATTTACATCACGCGATTCTGCATGAGAAACTGAGCAAAAAATTCTACAAGCGTTTTGCTCGAAAACGTTTAGTTTTTGAAGAATTCTTAATTAAAGTTTTGTAAACTTATCTACACTGTATGGTCAGTCGTACTGAGCTGTGTGTTAAGTTGCCTGCGATTCACTTGATTTAATATGGAACCTAAGGAGATTTTGTACAGGCATACTACACCTTCATGGTAATATTCTAATTTTAATGTGCTTCTTGCATTTTTGAATTAACAGTACATAACTAGTAAGGAAATATCGACTACGTTTTAAGGTTTTTATTTTGTAAATTACAGCAATTGCTCAAAGTGGCTACCCCCAACTTCTATGCATTCCATACACCTATGTATTATGTTCCCTTCTAGATATTGGAGCATATTGTTTTGTCGAATCATTATAACTGCTTCATTTATTCGTTGCTGAAGTTGGTCTTGAGTATCAATTTCCACTGCATACACAAATGCTTTTAATGTTCCCCACAAGAAAAAATCAAGACAGCTTAAATCTGGGCTTCTTGATGGCCAGGGTAATGGACTGCCACGACCAATCCATCGTTCTGGAAATTCATGATTTAGCCATTCTCGTGCTTGAATTCCCCAGTGTGCTGGTACCCCTTTGAAAAACATATTTCTTCTTAAATCTAATGATGATTTGTTTGGTACAGTGCATGGGGGTTTTCATAGGTCCATTGGTACATATTATGGATATTAAATGTTCCATTTCTGGTGAACGTAGCTTCATCGGTCCACAAGATATGTCCAATAAAACCAGGATCTCCCTTTCTTGCTCACGAAGTAACCATCTGCAGAATCTCTTTGCTGATAGTCTTCTGGTAATAATCCCTGTTCTTTGGCTAACATCAAACATTCTGGCACTGGATCGGGTACTTTGTTCTGGTTCATTTTCAACTACATTTAAGATATTTTCTTCAACCAGTGGTAACAATACTCGAGGAGGGCGGCCTCTGTCAGCTACTGGAGTGGGTGCAGTTTTTCCAGTTTCTCGCATTCGTTGATCCAATCGTCGAACAACATTATTATTTGGATGCGTTCTGTTTGGGATACAAATTAGCAGCAGCATTAAAATTGCTACGACACTCCCCTAAAATCAAATACATGTCTGCATACTCCACAAAACTGTACTCCATAACGCTAATTTAGGTAATGAAACACAAATAAACTATAATCAAACTAAACTGAAGGTAATACTAAGATAATGAGTTCAAAGAGAATTAAACACGGCGTTTTCGAGAATGGTGAACACAAATTAACCCCAACGTTGGATTGGCCCCTTGAGACCAGTGGCCTGGCCTCCAAGATCGCGAGATCTTAAGCCACTAGATAATGATTTTTACGTTTGGCGGAAGTAATTACTTCCATTAATGCTCATCAGGCGGGAACCTCCCATAGCTTCTGTTAACCGATATTTTATTACCAGTAGAAACTTATTTTTATTTTTTTATTTTGTATTATATTTATATAAAATCTACCATTTGAAATATTTTCACCAGTGTCCTACATAGAAAATAGTTATATGAAAATTTTCTCTAGTAATTCGTTGGACAGTGCAATATTTATCTAACTATTAGGCAATTGAAATTCCACTAATATTATTTTATTAAATTACCTCGTGTAATGTCAAACATAGTAAATGCATTTTTACGTAATCGTTAATTCAGGAAAATAGTCTAGCCTATGACAAAAATGCCAAAACGCGTTTTTCTTCTAATTGGATAATAAAATTTCAATGTGCAAACTATTTTTAATTTAACCAATGGCGTAATATACATTCTTTAAAAAAGAAACCTACCCCTAAGCAGTCTACTATATTTTCTAATAATTTACATTTTGTGTACTCTTCTTGATATTTATATCTTCTTCCTCGAGTGCTTTATCTCTTACCAGACGTAGCGATCTTCTCTCCTATGCCTGTGTTGCGCGTTTAAAGGGCCGCAGATATAGAGAGCCTACAGCTTAACGTGGGTTCCTAACCACGGGAAGTGTCAACGCTTCTACTCTAGAGAAGATATACTAGATAGAATAACTCGCTGGTTTGCCATTACCTTTCGGGGGAGAACGGCCGTTAAATATCCGATGTTCCGGTACTGGAAATTGAACCCAGGACCTTCAGCTTAGAAGTTTAACGCGCTAACTTCTAGCCCGCGACCGCCTCTGTTATTTGTATGTAAATACTTAAATAAATAATGTGTAATAAGATGTTCTAGTGGCGAACAGCTACATCTTGTTCGCATTTTTGCTCTTTGAATATCTAAGCTACATATTATAAATACAATCTTCTTTATCTTCTTTATTAGTCCGCAACATCTCATTGTTGAGGAAGGGCCTCCCCCATCGGGGAGGGGTTGATCTACTCTAGAAGGTAAAGTTCCGGAATGACCTTGGCATCCTAACAATTCTTAATATGGAAGCGACGGACTTGACCATTAAGAAAAACACTTGCCTAGCACGTGGAAATGCAAACAAAGAAGTAGTTCCAAAGCCAAGGAAAATAACCAGAGAAAAGCAACTACTTGACCTAGACAGCATATTCACAAAATGCCCCAAATATTTTGCGGAGAACAATGAGTTGCTCAGCAATGTAGATGTTGAGATGCAAATCGCACTAACTTCTACGGTCCCCGTATGTTACAAACCATACCGGTTGTCATGGTGCGAATGCGAGAAGGTGCGATAAATCGTGAGCGACTTAATAAAAAGAGGGATAATAGGACGTACAGTTTCGGCTTACGCTAGTCCGATACCCCTTATCAAGAAACAACATGGGACCACAGAATGGTAGTGGATTACCGCAAACTTAATGCCATTACTGTAAAAGATAGGTACCCATTACCTCTACTAGAAGACCAGTTGGAGAGGTTGTCGGAGGGCAGGATATTCACAACACTAGACCTCAAGTCTGGGCATCACCAACTGAAGATGACTGCTGAATGTCGGAAGCACGATACACGAAAACGTGTATCGTGGTCGGAAGTATACACCTTTCATAACCCCGGACGGACACTACCAGTATACCAGAGTAGCTTTCGGGCTATCCAACGCACCGGCCGTTTTCCAACGTGCTATCAACATGGTCTTGGGTCCCTTGCGACATGAATTTCCCTTAGTATACCTCGACGATATACTCATTGTATCAAAATCCGTAGAAGAAGGTGTTGAACGCCTTGATAGAGTACTAAATGTGCTTAACGAGGCCAGACTAACACTGAATTTGGAAAAATGCGCGTTTCTCAAAAACGCCATCCAATACTTGGGTTCCGAAATCTCGAGAATGGTACACTGAAACCTTCACCGAGGAAGTTGGTAGCGGTTAGAGAGTTCCCGGTGCCCCTCAACTTTCATCAAACAAGGCAGTACCTAGGACTCGCTTCGAATTTTCGGGAGTACATCCCAGGTTTCGCTCAAAAGACAAACCATTGTCTATGCTTATAAAAAAAGAGGAGAGCTGGCAGTGAGGTGAAGAGCAACAAAATGCTTTCGATATTCTTAAAAAAAATTGAAGTCATCACCAACCTTGGCCGTCTTTAATCCCAACGCAGAAACCCAAGTGCATATAGACGCTAGTAAAATTGGCTTCAGCGGAGCACTACTCCAAATGCAAGGTGACAATACGTGGAAATCGGTCGGATATATGAGTCGCCAAACCACTGCCGCTGAAACAAGATAACATAGTCACCAGCTTAAGACGCTTGCTGTACTGGAAACTGTTAAAAGGTTCCGAAACTTTCTCTACGGTAGACATTTTAAAATTGTGACAGATTGCAACGCCATGAGGCTTACGTGGACAAAACGCGACCTGTCACCGCGCGTAGGGAGATAGTGCCTGGTGATGCAAGAATATGATTTCGAAGTGGTGCATCGACCCGGTAGTCGAATGGCGCATGTCGACGCTCTAAGTCGTAACCCGATACCCGTTAGACAAATGAACGAAATCGACTGGGTTCAAGCAGTTCAAGCAAATGATGAAAACCTACAGCTCCCGAAAACATAAATCAAGACCAACGATGCAGAACAGTGTTATAGGCTGATGGAATGTAAAATATTCCGTTTGGTTGACGGAGAACCGAAAATAATGATACACCGCGACATGCGATGGCGTATAGTCAAGATGTTCCATGATGATAACGGGCATCCCGGATTTGTTCGCATCTTTGATGCCATAAGGTCTGAGCATTGGTTCAGTGACATGCGAAAGTTTGTGAAGAAATTTAAATAACTGCTTCGAGTGAATGGTTAGTAAACGAACCACCGGGAGGCGGCGAGTGCGATTGCAGCCTATAGAAAAGGTAGCTGAGCCTTTTCATACGTTGCACATGGAACATCTGGGGTCCTTTTGCAAGACTGAAGGTGGAAACACTCATATTCTACTCGTGATAGACCGGTTCACAAAAATGCGTTTGGCTGGAAGCTGTCCCGAATACCAGTAGCGGACCCGTCAGACTTTGGAACAACTAATAAAGTTAGTTCACGCACCTAGAAGGGTTATTACAGAGAGAGGTAAGGCGTTTGACTACAAGGAGATTAACTCCTTCTGTGATACGCACAGAAAAAAACATATCAAGAATGCCATTGCTTCGCCGAGAAGTAACGGGCAGGCAGAACGATCCAATAGAACAATCCTAGAAGCTCTGACAGCTAGCATTAAAGGAGAGCATGATAAATGGGACCAGTACGTACACCAAGTACAAAGAGGCATCAATGGCACAATAAACTCTACTACAAGGATCGCCCCAGGTGAATTACTCCATGGTTTCAATCCTATGGTTGAAAATGAAATACGATTGACGGAGCTACGGAAAGAGATATCAGTCACTTGCGACAAACGGCGAAAAAGAGATGTGATGCGATGGCCAAAAGGATGAAGCGGCGGTGCGATCAGAACTGAGCCGAGCCCAAACAGTTTAACGTGGGGGCTACCGTCCTAGTAGAACGAACCAAGTTAGTACGAGGGCTTACCAGTGGCAAATTAGTGCCAAAATATATCGGTCCAGTGATAGTCGTAGACGCTTTAGGGAACGACAGATATAGAGTGGTGTCGTTTTCCAAAGATAGAAGACGTTTCAAAGGAGTGGTAGCTAGTGACCGCTTGAAGTTGTTTAGGTCTCAAACAGTGTAAGACACGTCTAGCTGAGTAGAACGTATAGTATAAGCACCTTTTTACATTAACCGTTGTAGTTTGCTTTTAGTCGGCAAGTGATCCCACTAAGCGGCTTAGTGTGCCACAAGATAAAAATGCTAAGTATCACGTTAAGTTAAGAACCGCTAGTGTCGGCAACGAGAAGTATACAGCCTGGCCAGCTGAAGTGCGTGATTCAGTGTATCATGCGATTTGGGCGCCCCGCATGTGGACCCCTTATCAAAATGGCCCAGTGTGCCAAATGACCCAGTGTGTCAATGTGGTCCAGTGTGCCACGAGATACAGCGCATCGACGCGAGGCCCAGTGTGCCAAATGACCCAGTGTGTCAATGTGGTCCAGTGTGCCACGAGCACGCGAGGCCCAGTGTGCCAAATGACCTAGTGTGTCAATGAGGCCCAGTGTGCCATGAGATCCAGTTCCACAGTGAGGTCCAGTGTACCTCGAGATATAGCGCATCGTCACGAGACCCAGTGTGTCCCAAAGTGTGCCGCTACTAGAGGAACAGACGTTACAACTACAAGAAGTCGCGAGGTCGCTCCTCCCGTCAGGAAGGCCGAATGTTAGACCGGCACCAGATTAGGTCATCATCAACATTCGAAGAAGTCGTAAAGCGGGCGAGCTAGCCAAAACAAACTGAGTCGCGTAGCCGAATTATTGTAGAATATCGGATCACTTGAATTCTAGCCGCTGATGTTGTAGTTTGTTAAAAAAGGTATTCATTTAATTAGACTCCCTGTTTGCGTTATTAACCCTCCCCTAACACTACCTATATCAGCAAAACAAATTCCTATTGACAAAAAAAAAATTCAATCCGAGTCTGAATGTGCATGTGCTTCACACATAACACAAATAAAATTCGGGTCGTATTCTTCCAGACCTTGACAAGTTTCATGATACCATGCGGTGCAGCTCAAACACTGAATCCATGAACCATCATTATCATTATCATCTGCATAAATTTCATCACATGTAGAACACATCTCTTGATTCACTCTGCTAGTTTTTGCAGCAAAAGATTTAGGTTTGGTGTTACGAGACTTCTTCTTGGATGGTTTGGCCGTTCGGAAAGTGGATGGCTTTGGAAATTCAAGTGGTCTTGTTGGTTTACTGTCAAACAGACGAGACTGCTGAAGCTTCACTTTTTCTCTTTCTTATTCCTTTCATAGGGGTGGGTTGTGATAAAATATCTTTTAAATCACTTGAAACAGCAACAGGTAGACTTTTTGATGCCGAAGCATTGGTTCCTGAAGAGGAAACATCTGGTGGTAGTTGGTCGATGAATGGTGGAGTGGCTGCAACCATTGAATTTATTTTGAAAGTTTCTTCTGGAATAACTTCTTTATTCAAACGGTAGATTCCAGACTTTCTAAATCCACTGCAGATGTTTTTCATACTGAGTGATGCTTGATAAACTTCAGAGAAAGCAGACAAAAATCATTTCTTGTTGGTTTGTAGCCGCATTCCTTTGGAATTTTTTTTGCTTTCTGTTTCCAAAGGATTTTCATAGGACCAAAAACTAATAGGTCGAGCGGTTGTAAAAGGTGCGTGGTGTGCGAAGGGAAAGTAAGAAATATGATCAGATTCTCGTAAGCAAAGTGAAGTGCTTCTGAAGAAACGTGGCTACTGTGGGAGTCCATTAAAAGAAGGATGGGTTTTGTTGGTGGGAGAAATTCTACAAAATGATGGAGAAATTTCAAGAAAGTTTCACTATTGATCCATCCATTTTTTGAAACGATTACCATAACATTGGCTGGACTAACAGCTTTCATTTCATCTGATATAGCTTTTTTTTCATTTGAAAACTATAAGGCACGGCCCACTCTGACCAGCTGCATTTATGGTAAGAAGAACAGTAATTGTCTCCCCTCTCTCAGCAGTTGTAGTTTGGTAAATTCTTTTACTACCTTTGGGAGCCACAATTTTCCCTGGCTTAGTAACAAAAGTAAATCCGGCTTCATCTAAATTCCAGATGGTATGTGGTTTCCCATCTAGTCCATGTTTGGTCACAGCTGTTTCTATATTAGTGTGGAATTCCGCTACATGTTCTCTGGCAGTAGCAGCAGCACGAGCCATAGATAAATTTTCTGGAAGCGGCATTGCTAATCTATATCTTCCTTTAAAATTATTCTACCATCTCCAACCTGCTAGATCTTCTTCTGAGTTAAAAGTGTGCTTTCGACCGCTTTTTTCTACAATTTTAAAAGCATATTTTCTTACTTCTGTGGCCGAAAGCCCAAAGCCAAGCTCCTGCATGTCTATTATATATTTCACTAGGCCAAGCTCTTCCTCACTAGTGAGACTAAATGGTTTGCCCAATTTTATCTCGAGAGTGGGCCCTGGAGTGCCTCGGTTAACCTTCAGAGCATCCTTTAATGTGTTGTAAGGAAGGTCAAAATGTTTTGCCGCTTTATAAGTCTGCAGCATGCAAATCTTGTTGCGAATAATTTCGATATTTTCCCCTTTTTCCAGGCATTATACTACGCACGTAAGGTCAATAACTGAAAGAAGCAATTCGATAAATGTTTAAACCCAAATTTTTACCAAATGTTTCAACTTAACAATAAAAATTTAAAACCCCTTCTGTAAAAAATAGGAAGTTTTTAGTACATCAATGACCGTAGTGTAGACCCTACACAAAAAAAAAACAATAAATAATTGTGATGGTGATTGTATGGTACACCTGCTTCATCAGAGCGTTCGAATTATTTCTTAAACATTCACAAGCAAATTTTTTAATAAGTCCTTAATTCACAATGTTTGCCAAATTCACCAACTGAAACAAAATTTTTTCAGTACCGGACATTGTGCTTTACTCTTACAGTTGGGGAGTGTTGTAAAAACTAATGTTACCATAAAAAAGTTTATGATTTCTTCAATAATACCATGCAAAACAAATTGATCAAAGTGGATAACATCTTTAATAAAAAAATTAAAATTCATATCTCTGCAAAAACAACTAAACATACACAGCATTTAACATAACCTTTCAATAAAAATGCTCCTATCTGGGAACCACACCAGTTAACGGGATGGTTCAAAAAACAAAAAATAGATGGCCACTTACTCAATCTTTCAAACTGCATCAAAATACTATTCCTTATTTCGTAATGAAGGTCGCGAAAAATATTGCGAAATTAGGAATACTGCGAAAGAAGGCAAATTTGCCCTACCAGTTAAAGATTACAATCCTTAAACCCGATTTTATATAGTCCGGCTAGATCAAACTTACGGTATAAAACACAATTAAGTACAATACATTTATATTTAATACAGCGAACGTCACAACTTAAAGATATTAATCCATACGTATTATATTTAAACATTACTTTTTGTGCAAACTGTACATCACTTTCAAAGCATTCTGTATATTAGACCATGAAACGTCAAATGTTGACAACATTGATGTTGCACATGCTCACAATGCATGTTTATCAGAAACTATCTCATTTGTCATTATTTATTTATCTACTGCAGTCTCTGCATGTAGTTTTGTTCTTGTGAAGTGAAAATTTTTCCATGATCAAAGGTTCTGCAGAAATTAGAGACAAATAATTAAACCGTATATAAAACTCTGTATAATAACAATGTAAGTCTAACCTCACTTAATATTAATTTTGTAATTTTAAATAAATTGGTATGTAATTTGTATTTTTTTAGATTTATTTATTACCAAATAAAAATGGAAGAGCTTCACAGTTATATTAATGATTTGTTAATCAGCTCTGATGAAAGCGAACACTGCAAGAGTGTAAAAAAAATATATTCATTGCTGGCACAAGTAAAACTTGCTGACAATGAACTCAACATATTCCAGGAAATTATCATACCAAAGCTATTTGTGCTTATAACCAATAAGAAGATTAAAGCAGATCTTGTATATTTAAGTTTATTACCAAATCATGATGGAAGTGTGCTACAGAAATTAATCGGTGCTAGAAAATCTTCAATTGTGTTAAATTTATCACGTCCTGAATTGTTGTTTGATTACTGTTTATTTAAAAACCGTCATTGGCTTTTAGAAATTATTGAAAATGAAAGTGCTACGTATAATAAAGATATTTTTTCAGAAAATGTCACTTCAATACTTAACATGTTAAAATTAATTAACGTTACAAATCAAATCACTATTGATATAAATAAAATAAAGATAAATTTAAGAGAAATTGATCTTTCTCATAGTGATTTTGTTCAATATTATGTAAAAGAACTGAATCGAGATTTAGATGTTTTACAGCTTTGCCAGAAATATCAATGTTTTGATGATAACACTAAAATATCAGAGGTGTATCACTATGCAAGCAAGAATTCATTATTAGGAACATTTTCAAAATTTCTTGACCTGCAATGCTTTGATATTTGTGATAATATTTTACAAAAATTAAAAGAACATAACTCACAAACAGAATACGAAACTTTTGTAGCCTACATTATTACATTTAACATTTTCCACTGTCTCAAATTATGTAAAACCATCAGAAATGATGCAGCTGTAAGGAGCAAAGATGAAATATCCGAAATTATAAACAAACTGAGTCGAGACTAGTTAATTTAACAAACTTCAGTTTGCAAATAGACATACTAGAAAATATATTTGCACTGCTGTTTTTAAAAAACGAACATTTTATTGTAAACAGTGATTCAAACGCAAATTCAGAGTTTTATTGTTCAGAAAATGAAGTTCGCTTGCTTTTAATGTTCCTCAAGTCCTGCAATGATAGAATAAAAACTAAAAATCCCTACAACAAAACTTCAGAGGAGTTTAGAAGATTTACTGAACTGAACAAATACCTAGCAGATGGACTTTGGAGGCTAGAACTTGTAACTAACTCCAACCATGGGGGTTTATCGAAGAAAAAAATAGAGAATAACATTGTTGCGTACATGTTGGCCCCACCAGAATCTCTCATTCATCTGTGTTTGAAGCAAAATGACTTTAATAAAGCACATCAAGTAATACAAGTAAGTAAATTTAAAGTTTTAATAAGGCTTTTTCCAATTTTTTCTGCGCATATTTCTCGTAATTTGTGGAGGTGTAGGTAACTTTTTGATTGTCGGGTGTGTGATAAACCCCTACTGGGTTATCTAAGAGGTACTTTTTTGCCACATCAATACGTTCTCGTGGTTTGCAAACTTTGCATTGGAAACAACAGCAACACCAACCTAGAAATAAATTAGTAAGCAGAGTATTAAAGGAAAATTATCAAAAGCTTGTATTTTTGGAGACCTGTAGTGGAACGGTAGTTTGGTTTTATTTTTATCTCGATAGATCGTGAAAAAATCAGTATATTTAGACAGGGCATCGTAGATGTTAAAAAAACATAACTTATTGAAGTAATACAAAAAGGCAATATGCTGTTGAGATATAAAATCTACATTACGTTGAGTTATTAAATTTATTAAAATAATGACATCCCAGGATATTGAGATACAATAGCATAAGTTATTTCTTAATATAATTATACTTGCAAGAAAAGTTGAATATAATGAAATGTAATGTTAATAAACTAAGTAAAATGTTACAATACAGTATCTGAATACAGATAATAATATCCATATTGATACCTATGGCGATATGACAGCTCAGAGTCTTTAGATACATATTTACCAGTATTTTATTTCATTGCCTGTATATCGAGAATTGCATCATACAAGATGTGTCCCAAAAGTAATGAGAATGATTTCCAAATAAAATATTTTATTCAAAAAAGTTATAATTAGGATTGATCACCTTCAAAGTAAGTTTCCTGTAACTGAGCACAACCATTCCAGCGACGCTGCCATTTTTTGTAGTATTGCTGGAAATCTTTATGTGAGAGGCTGTTTAGAGCCTTCGTCACGGCTGACTGGACGTTGTCAACAATATTAAAAAGGTGTCCTTTCAGGTGAGTTTTGGTTTGGAAAACAAAAGTCACACGATGCCAAGTCAGGGCTGTAGAGAGGCTGAGAAAGGGTAGGGATGTTTTTCAGTGCCAAAAGCTTCCTCAGAGCCAATTACGTGTGACTCGGCGCATTGTCATGGTGGAGGATCCACGTTTTGGCAAAGTCAGGGCGTACTCGCAAAACCCTTCTTATCAAACACTCCTACTCTGTACAGCTTCACATTTAACCTTGCTGGTGGAAGCTGCGCGGCGCGAGAAAGAGTGGGCACTAGGAGGAACAGAGACGAATACAATGTATATGGGCAGTTAGCATTCGGTACATGCCGTAAAAGAAACGCGCGTGCTCTTCCCTGCTTTAATATTAGATTGAAATTCCATTGCACGCACTTTTCACTAGAGTGTATAGCGATGTTGACTGCTACAAACACACGATGCAAATGAGTTCCAGCCCTTCCCCACCAATTTCGTGGTAGTGCGCAATGTTCACTCACAAGCAAGGTTAAATCAGTGAAGCTGTAAGTAAAGATGATGTTCCTCCGCGTTTTCGACCGTGACGGGAGTGAAAAACAAGGGTGCATTTTTGTAACGTACCAATGCGTCGAAACGCTCGGTCTCAACTAAGGATGTTCCAGCCATATATTTCAGATATCCGCGCAACGACCACCATCCGCACTTTCCTCAAACAGTTCTCACGGGGCGCGTAAAAAATCATTCACATTATTTTTGGGACACACCTCGTATGACATACAGTATACAAATAAACTCGCTTTCTTGTGTAGTGGTATTTTAACACAAATATTGAAAAAATTAGGGTCCAGTATTTCAGTATTGTCAAATTCGCATCCCAATTCAGTTAAATGTTACATTCATTGCCTTGATATAACCACATCTTAATGACTTTCTCGTCATATTAAAATACTTTGTATTTCAAATATTATTATACAATGGATATCGTTTATAACAGTGTTGAAGGGACCAACGAAATTCGGTCGTTATAACCGTAGGTCGCTATATCCAAACGCCATATTAATACATACATATGTTGAAAAATACATTTTATTTGCGTTAGAAAAGAGTACATATACAGGAGTGCTAGAAGCTTAAGCAACAAAAACAATATTCAAGTGTTACAAAACATAAAAAAACAATCCTCAACTTATTTCACAAACAACTTAACACTTACATAATTTTACATACGTATGTATGTATGTATAAATATTTAAGTTTTAACAAAAAAATCTTCTGGTTTGTTTTTGTGATTTTTGGTTTTCTAAAAAGTTTTTTTCAATAATTTTAAACTTTGATTAAACGTGAAAAAGTGCTGAATTGTTTCAACTGCTGAAGATGCATCCTTTTATAGTAGGTGTTTGGAACTCGGTTGTTTCGTCCATTTCCACTTCGTCTTGTTTATTTCTGACTCCAAATTCGGATCTGACCCAGCTAAAATTTCATCTTCCGTCATATCCCCCTCCGTTTCGAGTTCATCAATATTTGAAAAATTTTCCCAACGCTCTTGTGTTGCCAGGTTAACTACATGTAAAGTTCGGACCCATTCAGCTAAAGGTAAGCTTTCCTTATCAGTACCATTTTGTAGTCGAAGCCACTCTGCTAGGGGTAGATCATCTTCATCGAAAGAATTTTCTGTTGCGTGTAAATTAAATCCAGCATGTGCAAAACAATTTGCTATTGTCCGTTGAGAAACGCGATCCCAAGCTTTGGAAACTAGAAAAATAGCCTTCAGAATATCTAGCTTTTTGGGGAACACCTTTCTCGTCAATGTCCTTTAAAAGCTGGATGATTTGAAGTTTTCTAAAATGTGTTTTTAGGGACTTTATCACACCCTGGTCCATTGGTTGGAGAACTTAGGTGGTATTTGGTGGAAGGAAAACAATTTTATAGGTTTTAAATTTTGAACATTTGGGTGAGCTGGACAGTTGTCCAAAAGCAATAGAATTTTCTTTTTTTGCCGAAAGAGTTTATTGTCCCATCGTGCAATTATTTTTTCAAATAATGCTGATGTCATCCATGCTCTTGGGTTATTTTCATATTCAACAGGTAAGGATTTTACATTTTTAAAAAATCGAGGCTGCTTAGCTTTGCCAATAACCACAAGTTTTACTTTTTCTGATCCAGTCATATTTGCTGCTACAAGAATAGTAAATCTTTCCTTAGAAACTTTACCCCCAACACATTTCTCTGCTTTATATTTCATCGTTTTGTCCGGCATCATTCTGACAAATAAGCCGCGTTGAAAATTTCTTCGTCTTTGTATCCTTTTCTTAAATTTGGCCACACTGTGTTTAACCAGTCGTTACAGATCCCTTCAGGTACATCTGCTGCGTCGCCACTTATTTTACCAAAAAGAATATTGTGTCTTTTTCGGAATCGTTTAATTCATCCAACTGAGCATTTAAAATCTTCTAATGTTAATCGTCTACCAAAATCATTCGCTTTTGCTTGTAATATCGGACCGCTAATAGGAATATTGTGGCTTCTCTGAATTGTGAACCATTCATATAAGGCCTCGTCTACTCTAGACTGGTTACAAGGTCTGATCTTTTTCACTTGTACTGATGATGATCTATTAATTAAACCCTCCATTTTATCTCGATTTTTCCAAATCGTGGAAATTGTTGAATGCGACACCAAAAAAATAACAAGAATAATATAAACATGCGTATTATTTGTATACAAATCAAACAAAACTTACGTTACATTCTTTGGCAATACAAACATTAGACTATCCAGCCTCCAAACGCCAAATAATTGCTGCTTTTTCTTCCCCTGTAAATGCTTTCCGTTTCGCCATATCGACGTCGATGACGTACCTTCAACTCGTAGTTAACCACTGAATAAATACGTTAATTCTTCTTTTTGTTTTTTATTTAACGTCAGCCTATTTCTGCTACTATGGCTAACCACCGACGCCAGGGAGCGATCCTACTACACCTGGAAATTTATCTGTCGCGTTTCACCTTGCGTTTTCGTAACTCGGTAATTCCCCTAGCCAATTCGGTACTTCCCCGGCGTTTAAGCGTTACCTACGCGACGCGATCCGTCGTTATAAAAGATAATTTGACCCAAATTTCAAGCCAGTTTTCGTCGTTATATTAGTTTCGTCGTAATATCCGATGTCGTTATAAGCGATAAGTCTCACATATAAAAAATTTGTTTCTATCCGAGACTTTGTAATTTCGTCGCAAAAACCGATATATCGTTATATCAGATGTCGTTATAAACGATATCCACTGTATTTAGACATGACGATATACCCAAGACGAAAGAAAGGAAGAAAAACATGAGTATACAATATCTCAGTATATAAAGATTGGTATCCTAATCTGTCTTTTTCCTCAGTTTTGACTTTTTGTCTCATGCACCGCGGCCTATTTTGCCCCCAATGTGTGCTCTCAGATTCACATTGGAAGTTCTGGTTCCGTAAATAATCCGGAGACTGTCTTAATGGAACCTCTTTGATCATGTCAGGTTCCTGTTCTGGTTCCCCCAAGTGTCGCTGTCTGTGGGCCGTGAGGCCTTCTCAATAGCATAACCAGTGAGGAGGTGTCTCTTCTTGCTCTTCCCAGACTCTACATGTTGAGTTGTCTGCTTGCTTCCTCAAGGTTAAATATTTTCCAGATGACTGTGTCCTGTAACGACGCCTGTCAGCTGTCCTATTTTCTGCCTTCATACATTTAAAAGTTCTTCTGTAGCTGTCCTGCATGTACCTCTGATCAGAGTCTTTGAGTGCCTCAACCCAAGGTGGTCGTCCCAGTAATCACCATGAATTTTTCTTAACCATTTTCTGTTTTGCTCCCTGAGGTAGCGTGCGTTATTCCGCAGATTGGTTCTGATCCCGGGGACTATGTTTCGCTTCCAGCTTTCGGTAATTTATCCGCTTGTTCATTTGTGTATCCTTCTTGGTGTCCTGGTACCCATTCCGTACATAATTCGATATTATGTCCCAGATCAACCAAGTTTTTATAGCGCTTTAGGACTAACCCAGATTTGAATACATTTGCTAACAGCGTTTTAAGGGCCGTCTGTATAGGCCCTCCGTATCATGATTTGAGCACAGATGAGGAGTACTAGAGTTTCTGCCTGGAACACGGTAGTATAGTTTCCCATCATTACATAATTACCCGTTCCAGTTTAAAATATGCCGATTTCTGTCTCGTTTTGAGTTTTTGGCCTATCTGTATACCAGACCTGTCCATTGACATTTACTCGCGGCTCATCTTTGCTCCTTCGTCCCGCTGTGGTATTACCACTTTAAACAGTTCTGAAGTCAGAGACAAGTTTTCTTGATCTAGGTATGGTTTTGAAGGGAACCCTTGTACCTCCCGTATTCATTTGTTCTCGGTCAGTTTTGCCTCCGCCTTCACTCTTGGGTAAAGTGGTTGCAAGTTCAGAAGGTTGTGGACATTACTCCTATGATACCCAGCCAAGCCAGACGTTGCAGCTTATTTAGCCTCTCGTACAGTACCATTTTGAGTCCCAGCCCCCACGTCCTTCCAAACATTCGCTTACAGGTAAAGGTGGCATTTGGTGGTGATGTAGATACTGTCTATAGGTTAATTTGGTGTCGAAACCTACTCCCAAATGTATCACCATTTCGGACATCTATGTTTTTCCCGAATATTTTTGGTGTTGTCAAGTTGATCACATTCCTCTTCGGATCAATGCGAGCTAAGCTATTTTTGCTCTAGGGTCTACCTCTTCTCCGACGTCCAGTTGGTTGCCATTCAAAAACTTGTTTAGGTAGTCTTGTTTCAGGCATACGCTGTACGTGGCCATACCATACCAACTGTTTGTTGTCTATGTCGTTTACTATACTTCCTTCAATCCCTATCTGTTGTTTTACTGTATCGTTTCTAATATGAATTGTTCTTGAAATACATAAAGATCTTCTCATCGCATCCATTTCTACAGCTTTCACTGTTGCTTTATATTTCTCCATTATACTCCAGGTTTCAGCGCGATACAGAAGAATGCTTTTAACCATGGATTCATAAAGATTGATAGCTTAGTCTATTGAGACCGTAACTTAACTGTTTTCGCAGTATATACATTGATATCAATATTCAGTAACTGAATAAAATCGATATATTGAGAGGTGCCAACTTAAAATACCTCAACAGCTCAATATATTGATTGATTTGAACGAGCGAGATCTAGGAGCT
>JABXWE010006366.1:0-11589 GCA_014611495.1 Limonius californicus | reverse complement strand
CGCAAAATCAAAATAAAATTGAAACGGTTCAAAATAAATTTTTGAAGTACATTTATTATAAGCGCCATAAGCAATATCCACGATATGATGAGTATCATAATATTAGACGTGATTTCGAGATTCTCAAATTAAGTGAAAGACGTGAACTGTCGGCTGTGCTTTTCATCTATAAACTAATTAATAATAGAATCGATTGTCCTGTATTACTGCCAATGGTTAAACTTTATACTCCAGCTGTTAGATGCAGACCGCGTGATTTATTTTACTTGCCGTTTTGCAGAACTAACATTCGATCAAACTCTTCCATAGTAAAAATGCTGAATATAACTAATAGGGTGTTATTTAATACAGATATGAATATTTTTGATAGATCAGAAAATTCTTTCAAAAAGGCTTTATTAAATATGTATAAGCAAAGGTAAAGTTAGATGTGAAGGTGCTTGCAGTTCGTTCGTTTGTGTAAACTTTTCTTCTTTTTTTTCATTTTATGTATGTATGCATGTAAGCAGGGTTGTAATTGGGCCTGCGCCCGTTTCTCCTGCGGATTAAATAAATAAATAAATAAATAAAAGGAGTGCAGAGTGCCTTAAATATGAAATCTCTTTATAAAAATAATTTTACATACCCTGCTCAGGAATCATGTTAAAGTTCATCATCAAAATTCTTGCCAGTTTACATGGCTGATTATACTGTTATCTAAAAACGTTTTAGCAAAATGTTTAAAAGGTACATGCTCTGTACTCGTGAATATTGTAAATTGATGAAAAGGCAGAACGTTAATACAAATCGTGTACTATTGTTTAAGTTACTACAGAATTTACTGAAATGTATATTTCTGTTCTGGAAGTTCGATGAACTTAAGGGGATCTTCAAATGACAAACCATTAAATTCGTTGCCCTCTCCTTCCTGGGTTTTAGAGCCGTCTACCTGAACTCTGAAAAACGAACTACAACCAATGTAAACCGCCATACGTATAATATACGATAAAATATATTTCTAATTGGCACTGCTCTGTTTGTAAAAAAATCAGATAAATGTTGAATTGGGGTTGTGGGCATTATGTTCTGAAAAGAAGGATGTTTGTAATAAGGTGAACAAATTTAACAAAATTAATTACACGTAATTATAGTATGGATATGTTGTCTATTAGTAAAAAAACCGAAAGTGGAAAGGTCGCCTATAAATGTAGATAAGGTGACAACAAAAATGCTTATTCTAAGTCACTTTAGTAGTTCCTTAATCACTAATAACCCACTTTTTGTGGCGTTTGATTGAAGGCATATATTTGGTTTGATAGTATTATTCCTTATATTTTGTGAGTTATAGCTTACACTTTTTAACACAAAAATTTCAAATATACATGAAATGTTCCAAATCAGATACAGAAGGAACAAGCGACTGACAATTTCGTTTAAAGCTAAAAAGTCTAATAACTTTTATTTAAAAGAAACGTTTTCTTCGTTTTAAAATTGCAAATTTGTATTTCTACAAAACTACAATAATGTTTTTTTCGCACTGTTCAATCATGGAACAAAAGCATATATTCAGGAACATTTAATTTATTATTTCCCTTTAAATTAAAATTGAAAAATTAATAGTTTCGCTAATGGTTATAATCTACAGCTCTGATTTCTAACCAATCCAAAGTCTCAGAAGTTAATTTTTGTTGGGAGATTCACATTCTGCTACAGTGGTTGTATAAAAAAATATTTTTTTGAGCTTTCTAACTCAACCTCTGTTTATTCAAAAGCTGATTCATAATGCAGAAGTCTAATAGCCTTTATATGGCGAATTTAAGAGATTAAAATTGATTATGAAAAGGTTAACAGCTATAAATATGGCGAACTCAAAAGTGTTTAAATATAATTTTTGAAATTTACGAGGTGATCTATATTAGATAGGCAAATTGGTCTGAATTCTATTGATACCGCAAGCGCAAGCAAATTATGTTCAGTTTTGAATTTTATACTTTGATATGCACATACAAAGACGTAAGGTTTCATTTATATACAGGGCGATTTTAAACATATGGAAAAACTTTAAGCACATATAGCTAAGGTTATTTCACCCCTAAATCACCTAATAAATGTTTTCTAATTCTTCGCCATCGCGAAGAACGGTGGCTTCACTTCTTTTACATCAATTCGCTAAAATGTAAATCACTTTTTTGTTCTTTGTCCAATTTTGATAAACTCCGTCGTTTTGTAAAGCTAACACTCGAATCTTAATTTACTTAATGTACAATTGAGTGTGAAAATTGGATGGAAGCTGACCCAAAGTAAAAAGTTAGGTTCAACATTTTGAAAATTAGGTGTTATTCAATGTAATTTCTATTCAAAACTTTGTTAGATAACTCTTTGAATATTACATTTTTGAAAGAAATTGTGAAGATCCATTCTTTGGGAATGAGAATTCTGGTTAAGAAGCTGTAAATAAACTTAGATTAACAATTTCGTTTTTAAGATATACTTAATTCACACATGTTTTAACGAAATTTTCAATTTTGGGTCAGATTTCTTCCACTTTTCACACATTTTTCTCGACTGGAAATTAAGTTTGGACTGTTAGGTTTCCATAAGAACAAAGTTTCTCACAATCGGCAAAGAAATAAAAAAGTTATTAATATTTTCTTATACATTGTCAGATGTAAAATTATCGCAGATTCTTAGACTACATGCGATTTTTAATGCCTATTTGTAACTCACAACTGTTAAGCCACCATGTATTGATTGATTTGAAAGAGCGAGATTTAGGATGCGGTTTTCCAAGCATCTCTAAGCACTGCATCCATCATTGGCTCATTGTACACCCTAACTATGAATTTTGCCTATCTGGGGTAATTTCAACTACAGTAGTGATTTTTAACGTGTCATACATCGCAGTGGCACGGGACCTACGCCTTTACTTCTTATCCAACAGAAGGCGCATTTTCAGATTTTTCCCCGCTAGAAAGCACCGTGTATTAGTCGAAATTTTTTGATTAAAAACCTATGAGAGCATTGAAGTACTCTTTTGTGAAAGTTAATTATAGCGTTTTCGTTATTGAAAATTATATCAGTTCTATTTATCAGTGGGGTCCTTTTGATTTTTTTTGTCGCGTTCGGAAGCTATAATAGCTCTACAAACACTTTTGTGCAGGAAGAGCTCCGCCTAATGATTTCCCACGCGGCTTCTTCTCGATATCTTCCTCCAATATTACATGTCATTTTTAAATCGAAATCCAAACGAGAAAGGGGATCGAAAATCATCTTCACCTCATTAAGCTGGCCAACAAGTTTCATGCTGAAAAATTGTTTAAGGGAATACAAGAGACCAATATATAAAAGAACCATAAAGAAAATCTCATATATGCGTATGTGGGTTAGCAAATTAAATTACTCCAAGATTTCCATTTTAAAAGTATTTCTGGAATTTCGTTTCATAGAGAATTTTTATGTTATGAAAAGAATACCGAACAACACTTTAATAAAGATCAAAATTAAGAAATAAACGAAAATTAAATAGGCTAAGAGGTAAATAGTTCGGTTGGTTTCCATTTATGAACAGAACTAGCTGCAACGATTAAAAATCAAAGTAACGCCACTCGAGAAAATTCCTCTGTAAGAGATTTCTCGCTCATACGTTTTGCGGGAAGCCCTCGGCGTGCTTTTCAGTGTTTCAGCGAGCGTTCAGCGAGAACCAATTACATTTCATTGTACAGATAGGGCAGACATAAATATGAAAATGCAATTTTAGATACAACAATATATCCGGAATATCTGCAAAATTAATGATTATATTCTCGCAGTTGTAGCACAGATGTGCCTAATTTGATCGGCCTAATTGTTTCCATCGTCTCTAAATAACATTAGCAACTGTCGTTAAAGTTAATTAGAACGACTTGGAAGTTGTAGCAGGTTCCCAAGTAATAATGTCGGGGTAGGTTTTGCTTATAATTTTAACTTCCTGGTTTTGGTTTTGGAGGCCTTCAAGAAGGTGTTGTATCGAATTATTAACAGGCCAAACTCTGTGTTAACGAGACGTAGGAGCCAAACAAACAAGACACCGAGCTTCCCTTAATTGACGAAGCCATAGTAAAGTTTATAATTGAGAATGATAAATTGTTCGATTTTGTACGGCATTCTCGTTCAATTTGTAAATGGATAAGTTTCAGTTTTATATTAAATGAAATATCTTCTACAAATCTAAATCAACATAATTGAAATATACGAGCACAAACTCATATTATTTGGGTCAGTCAAGAGTTTTCAGGAAACTTTCTTTTATGTGAACAATAGAAAAGTATTTTAGTGGATATCTGTACATTATAATTGAAGTACAAATACAGATAATAGAAACAGACAAGAAACACTAACTAAAAGATTGGAATAACGATTCATTTTATTTGTTTCAAGTAACAATACCTTTACATTTTGAAACTGTTTGCACCAATGCAACTTATGAGCAAATGATTTCTTGAAAACAGAAACTTGATATTTAATTTTTGCTCTCTAAGTGCTAATTAGATCAAATTAAAATGACATGCTTATGTTATACACGGTATCCTGATAGTAAAGGGACACGACTAAACTACAGCTTCCTGAGGTCAAATGGGACCGATTAAAATAAACATACCGTAATAGTGTTTCCTCAAGGAGTTATGGCGCTTAAAAAAAGAAATAGTTTTAACATTGGGTATAGGCATTTTTGTATGTTGTAGAGGGCGCTGTGGGCAGATTTTTTCGTATGTCTTTCATCATACTTTATTTATTATTAACATGGTTTGTTCTTATGGGTTAACTTATTTTTTTAAGACTCATGGAGTTGCATTTGGTCATTCCATGATTCCATTGCCACCTAGCTTATGGCAGCTTAGCACATTTTGTGCTATACATGGGTCACATTTAAGCACATTCAGTTTCATGTTTTCAGCTTCTGTTATTGTGTTTCTGAATGTTAACCCAATGTTAAAAATATTTTTTCTTCTTTAAGCCGCTCTACATTTTTTTCTTAAGGATGCACTTTTTTACTAAGATATGTTTGGTTTAATTGGCCTATTTGGCATCAGGAATCTGTCTCGTATAGTTAAGCTGTGTCCCCTTACTTTCAGGACACTCTCTAAGCGCTGCAAACTTCAATAGAATACATTTTTTTGCGAATAGTGGGGTCGATTTGGGAGTTTTCTATTATTGCCCCAACCTTCTTTGTGGTTATTAGTGAAAATTTATTTTTTCTATAATTATGTAGACTTGATAATGTATTTTAGCCATACAGTTCCTAAAAAAAATAATTTTAAGTCCAATACCGTTTTAATGATATTATATGTTGAGTAGTCTTTTACTCTTTAGCTGTTTAACATACAGAACTATCATTCTTGAACATGCACTCATTTCCTTATGGCTTCTAAATGTCAATAGATGGAAATATAATGCATTTAAAAATTTTTGTGTAGGTAATCATCATTGATCCGCGCCTTCTACAAGATGTAACAGCCTAACTAGACATTTTACTTTTTGATAAGGAATCCGTTCAACATGCTCCATTTTTGGTTTTCATAACCATACTTTAGCTATCTTGCACAAAAACCCTAATTTGACTAATTACTTCCAATAACAGATTGCATTGCATTTTTGTTGTGTTCTGATTATGTCTAAATTTGTCAATTTATTTTTTCTATCATCGTAATCAACTGCCTTTCCTTTGTCTAAAATTTAAATGCATTATCATAGAAGTTATAACCCAGTCAACTCTCTACAATTACCACAATGGTGTTGTTCTAAAATACACAGTAGACCTTTCAACTTATCAGGGTTATATTTGATATATTAGTTCTCTCTATATTAGACTTTTCTTTTATTGCTTTTGCTCTTGTTGTCTTATATAAGTGTGTAGTAATTTGTCCATAGGGCAAGTAAAAAATGCAATTGCTTCGCAAGCTTGTCACAAAAATTACGGAAATTGATGAAAATTTTTAGTCGATACATAGGATTTAACATGTACGGCTTTTGTTTCTTCTGTATTTGGCAAGATTGTTCCAGTGTCCAATTTGATATTTTTCAACTTCCTCTCTCACTGCCTCCGTCCACTTCCTCCTTGGTCTGCCTTCTTTGTCGTTTTATGCAAGCTTCGCTCTCTAGCAGAATTTTCGTTGTCCTTCCTTCTGGTAATCTGATGATGTGCCCAAGATATCGTAATCGTTGTCTTTCTGTAATGTTTGTTATTGTAGGTTGTCTATAGATTTTCATAATTTCCTGGTTGTTACATTTTTTCCATAAATGTTCTTGGTTCCCTGCATATGTTCTTATGAGTGAGTAACTTACGTTTCCATGCTTCCATTTTTCTCTCCAAGTTTTTGGTGTTGGTAAATATTGATTTTTTGCTTTTTAATACTTTTATTTATTTCAGTCTGTTGATTGCACCCCCGGTACTTCTATTTCCCTTAGTCAGTTTCTTACTATCTCTTTTTTCTTCATTCTTATTCATTTGTTAAATTCACGCCGAAATACTCAAAACTGTTCACTATTTGGAACTATACTGCTTTTTTTCATAACTTGTTACATTAAGGACTCACTTAATCATCGTTTTCCCTGATCCTCATTTATTTAGTCTTCCATTTATTTATTTTCATCTCAAACTGCTTAGCTCTCATTTCTAAACTTCGGAATACTTGTTTTAGTTTCCCTGGGTTTCTGGTCAAGATCGCCAAGTTATCGGCACTGGCTACACATTGATGTTTGTATCGGTGTACTGGATCATTCCTATATCTGTTGCTCAGTTATTGGTTTTTTAAGTACCAGATTGACGAAACTCGGCGATAGTGAATTTTCCTGTCAAAATACCCTATTAACATTACAACTATCTAACACCCTTCCTTCAAGTACCAATTTACATTGTTACGACTAAGTTAATTATTTATCTAGGGAACTAACTATTCCAATGCCTCATAAAGTTTATGCCTTTTCATCATATGCATACTTGAAATCAATAAACACCATAAATAAGGGACAAACTAAACTCATAGAAGTTGTCAAGGATCTGTTTCATATAGAAAATTTAGTCGATTTATGTGGCCTTAAACCTTCTCTATAATAACACAGAATAAATACCTACGGACACAGAAGCGCCACTCTCGGTTTTAAGCGAATCTGAAAATGAGTGCGCATGCTTAGCGGTAGCCATGTTGGCAGCGAGTAGATTTGTGTTTATATCCATTAGTTTCAATGCGAGTTGACCAGTTTGTCAACCGTATTTTATGATAACAATTAAATTACTAAGACTAATTTTAATATTAGTGCATTAAAAGGTGGTCGGTGGTGTGCCGCACCTAATTGCCTCAACAATTCCAATGTAAATAGAGAACTAACCTTCTTTTGTTTTCCACAAGACGCACAACGGTACATTATCTGAATTGAAAACACAAAACTCTTAAGGGTAAAACACCCATTGATTGGCGCCTTAAGAGGTTTTTCACCTTCGAAGGTTCAGTACATCATCAGTATTAGTGGTAGAAAACTGATATTTTTTTAGTTTGGTCCTCGATGTTTTGCTACATAAATCTGTAAAGTTTTTATTCAACAAGTTTCTGAAATAAGTGAAAAAAAAATAAAAGTAAAGGACTGCATTTGTGCCAGCTATTGGCAGTATAGCCAATGATTGGCATAAGAATTGAACCACTGATTGGTAGGGTAGCCAATCATTGGCATTGGATATTGAACCGTTGATTGGCATCTGGTACATCTTCGACATTTTATTTCAAGATATGTACCATAAATATTTTGCACACAAAAATACCACAGCTCTCTATATACGGTCGCCTTACTTTATACTTCAACTCGTTTTCCAGTGGTAATTAGCTGAATAGTCATCTTCGGCTCTAAATATATCGCGTACATGGTGTAGAGGCATTTTGGGCGCAGTTTTTCGTATAATGGTCGAGGCTGCCTTTGAAGCTTTTTTCGAAGCAATTTTCGAAGTAGTGTTCTGATTTGTTTCAGTCTTTTTCTTATCGATACTATTCTCCAATCTCTTATCTTTGCGTTGCTTCTTTATTTCCATTTCCAATTTTTTAAGTCTTTGTTTCTCTTCAAAAATATTTTATTGTTTAAAATATATTAATAGAAACATTAGAAATAAGCACGCAAAAAATGTAAAAATGATTAATATTAAACATTTATAAGATTTTATTTTTTTAATGTACACTCTTACTTTGTGCCAAATCAAAGCATAAAAATTATAAAACTATCAAGCCTTTAATGCAAGTTTTTAAATTACCCGCCTTAAGTTACTTGCTTTCAATATGGCCGCCTCACAAAATCTAGCTACTGAAACATCAAAGGCGCCGCCGAGAGTGGCGCTTCTGTGTCAGTAGGTATTTATTCTGTGCTATAACTGTCGGCCTCTCTCGTCTAGTGGTTAGTGCACTTGCCTTCGGATCCAAGGGACGCGAGTTTGAATCCGGCCGAGGTGGGTGACATTTTTCTAATAGAAAAAATCTTAAAAGTGGGTCTTCTGTTGGATAAACAGTAAAGTTGTAGGTCCTGTGCCTCGGCAATGTGCGACATGGTAGAAATTACTACTGGGATTAGAACTATGCCAGATAGGCAAAATTCATAGTTAGGGTGTACAATAAGCCAATAATGGCTGCAGTGCATAGAGATGCTTAGAAAACAATATCCTTGATCTCACTCAATCGAAATACAATAGAATACAACGTATATACGCGTAAACAGATTCTTGGAAAACCGCGTCTAAATCTCGTCTAATCATTTAATCAACAATAACAACTTATATGTATGATAATTTTTTAAATACATTTAAGTTATACTAAAAGTAGTGAGAAATAATGAAGGTCATATCCAGCTTATGTTAGCATGTAATAATGCTTCCAAGAATTATTAGTCTAAACTTAAAACTAAAGAAGACATTTACTTGCTCCTATGCTTCAGAGAAGATCGCTACGTCTCGTAAGAGACAAAGCACCCTAAGAAGAAGATGCTTCAAATCAACGTTTATGTAGAGTATTCGTGGAAGAATGAGAAAGCCAGGAGAGTGTTTCGCCCGTTTTTCTATTATTTACAAAAAAGTCGTCCTTGTCAAAATTTAATGAGGTTACGTCATTTAAAAATTCAAGAAATAATTTCTATATTTTAAAAATGGAAAATTGGCAACGTGATTTTGTTCATTGTATACAAAATTTCAATTACAATTAGTAATCAAAATTTTGCAGGGATTATACCAACAAACCATCATCAAAGAGTTATTATTATGAAGCTTTCACAGGCCTTAGAGACCCATCGCTTTGGCTGACTGTGGGTTACCGTGTTGGTGCGTAACCGTGCTTAATCTGCCTGGTGTGTGGTGTATTTATTTTGTTGTGTAAATGTTCTTGTTACTCTTCTAGTACGATCGTAACACAAGGAGTGCCATTATTTTGATCTCCAATGATAAATGGAGACCGGGACCCAGTACCTATCACCCAGGGAATTAGAAAAATTTCCGACCCTGGGGAGATTCGAACCAGGAAGCGTTTGGAGCATTATATTAAATAAACGGAAAAATAACTAGGGGACGTCCACGCAATCGATATATTAAACAAATTATGGATGATGTGAGCGCGCGTAACTATGAAGAAATGAAGAGAAAATCTGAGGGAAGACGAGATTGGAAACATGCGTCAAACCAGTCAAGAGACTGAAGACTTAGAGAGAGAGAGAGAGAGATCCAAAGCTTGGCTCTCTTACTACTGAGCCACCCCAATCCTTATCATCAAAAAGTTATAACTTATTCTAAATCTTAGAAACAAAGAGTTTAAAACAAAATAAACATAATTTATATTGTAATATAAATAACATCGAATCGAAAATTGTTTTTAATATTCCATGAACTTAAGTTTTAAAGCAGCCCAGCTTTTCTCAACATTTTTAACATAGAAGAACCTTTGAAATAAACGTCGTATTTCTACAGCTAAGGATAAGTTAAACTGGTCATTAAGTTATAGATATGAAGATATAACAATATAACTAATAATTATTATTAGTGCCTTTTTAGATTAATATTTTTATTAGCCTAATTTTCTTGTCCGGCCACTCTTTTCGGAATCCCCAACTCGAATGCAAATCAGTAGCTTACGTAGAGGAACCTAGTTTATCTTTAATTTGCCATTAGTTCTTTAACTTATGCAAATGGTTCTGAAAAGATCTAATATAAATTTCTACTATATAAGATATCAAGAAGGTACTTATGGTATGTGCGAGAGGTCTTTTTGTCTCTATTTAAAACAATATAATGTTGAACACAAATATGAAGTTAAGATTTACTCGACCTGTTTTGAAATTAATCTCTTTCTTTCCCTTTTATAAATTACAATAACTCATAAGGCAAACAATACATTTCTGTTAAATAACCGCCGTAGCTCAAAATGGAATTTAGATTTTCTAAATGTATGTGTGACAGATACACATAATTTAAATAAAAGTTGTAAATTATTTTTTTTTTGTTCAGTAATATTAGCAACATGAAAATGTATTGACAATGTTGAATAATAAAGCTACTAAACTACTAAAAAAATATAAACCAGACAAAATTTTATACAAGACTTTTAAAAAACATTTTCTTAGTAAGCGACATCATCAGGCTCATATGCAAGTCTGGGAATAGAAAATTATTAAACACGCCCCATCTGTGGTTTAAAAATAATTTAAATCAGGACCGATTACCCCAATTGAGAAACCTGGTCTTTAGCAACAGATATTTGATCGCAAAAATAACATTCTAGAAAGCAAATTACTGCTAAACGGTGAAAGCTAGAAGAATTCTCACTTCATAAATTGATTATGCAATGCTTTCTTGTCCAGAATAAAGGAATAAAATTTTAAAATTTTTGATAATATACATATGTGGGGCTCTTTTATAAAAGAAGCGTTTTAGCCTATAATTGACAAAATAATTGTGTTTTTGAAAATCCGGCTCTTTAGCATGATGAACTAAGTTATTCAGATGGTAAAATTTGATTAATCAAATCTTCAACTTGTTTAGCATCCTTGTAATTTGGTTATTACTACTGAGAATTAGACCTAAAATATTCAAAAATTTGATGAAAACTTAGGCAACACCTCTTACAGGAACAAAATTATCAAAATATATTGCCCCTCGTCATCTACGGATGACAGGTTAATCCCATAAGCCGATCTCGTAAGAAATAAAGCACTCGAAGAAGAAGAAGAACACTAGAAATTAAATTACCAGAATGGACTTTGCGAAGTATGTGTCATACAAATTTTCTTGTGTATTCATAAACCAAAATGAATGTGTATTTTTTTTATTTACTTTATAGTGCTTCGACTACATTGGTCATTAGCACTTAATCTGTTGTACAATTATAATCATATAGGGTAAGATACATTAAAAGCAAGTATAATATTTATAATAAATCTATTTTCTTGATCCTTTGGAATAACTGAATGATCGATAACATTCCATTGGGTGATGGTGAATTTAGAAAGTAGAGTGAGTTGAGTAAGTGGAGCTTCCATCAGATTCAATAGATACGGTTTGCTCTTGAAATAGTTTGTTTCTTATCCGGGTAAAACGGCTTTTCACACTTGATTTTT
>JABXWE010006365.1:0-29501 GCA_014611495.1 Limonius californicus | reverse complement strand
ATTTAAAATACTCTTAAACTTCCTCAATAGAAAAAATAGTATAAAGAACACGTTTCATAAGACCACTTGTCGCACTCGTCCGTTGAAAAACTCGACGCTTCGCGTCTCGTTTTTCAAACTTGGACTCGTGTGTTAAGAAAAGGCCTTATATACAATTTCAATTTCAAAATTTTTAGTGTTGATTATTGCTTGGAACGTTGTTTTCTGTAACGCTATATTTTAAAATTAGTTACTTTAAAATATATAAAAATGTAAATTTGGTCAGCCATTTCAGATTAGTACAGTACGATAAATCGAAAACGAAATAGAAGTGCATTTAGCTGAATACACACACCTGGAAACAGAGTTGCACCGAATCAAGCTTTCCAGATATTTTTAAACTGCGGTATTTTCCATTTGCAAATTAGTTTGCGCCAGCTATTATCGACTACAATTATTAGGACATTATTTGGACAGTTTAAACTAATTTATATATAATAATTTCTGAAAAAATAATATCTCATCGCAATTCTTTTTTTTTTGCAATGACATGGATTAAAAACCATTACGATTAACAACGAATCAAAATAGACTAAATGGATAGAGAGCGACAAACATAAATTTTCAAATAGCGCATACCACTGATTACTTCGAAAAACTAACTAAATTTGCTGGCGCTACAGCTCTAAAAACATTTGTTGACTAAACTTAGTGAAGAAACATACATTAAATACTATAACAAAAATTGTAATCTTTTCTTCCTTTAAGTTTTGAATTTTGAAATGGTTGGGGAAGAGGTCTCAAAATTTTCTCTGAAAGTCCCATCCTAAACACAGTGGGTACTGGGTATTGTAATACTTCAAAAAATAATTGTTTTAGTATTTTAAATATCCGAGATATAGAGCTGATTTGCCTTAGCAGACTATTTAAATGGCATAAAAGCAGTTATAGTACATAATAAATAATAAGATAAATACAAAGTAATTCATAATCAGAATAACAGCAAAAGAAGCCTGGATGTCAGAGAGATGCGAGGAGATCGAACAACTCCAAAGACGACACGATATTTTCAACTTACACAAAAAGATAAAAAGTGGTTGGCATAGGGCGTAAACAACACACAAGCATCCTAAAAGACCAACATGGAAACATGATCATGGATTTAGAAGAAATTGAGAAGATGGAATGAATATATCAAAGAATTGTTTCATGACAACAGATCCAAAAAATACAACATAAATAAAAATGACGAAGATCCAGAAATAAACAGAAGGGAGGTCGAACATGCAATCGCAATAACAAAAACAAACAAGACCCCTGGACAGCATGAAGTGCACAGCGAACTATTAAAACTATTAGACAACGACGCCATAACTATTTTGGTAGAATAATTTAATAACATCTACAAAACAGGGATAATACCACATGACTGGATGATATCTACATTCGTTACTATACCGAAGAAAACACTCGCTACAGACTGTAATGATTATAGAACCATAAGTCTTATGAGCCACGTCCTAACGGTCTTCCTGCGAGTCATACACGTCAGAATATATAAAAAGTGCGAGGCAGAGATCTTTAATAACCAGTTTGGATTTTTCAACGGTTTCGGTACCAGGGAAGAACATTTTTGGGTTCAATGTGCTGGTACAAAAATGTAGGACATGATCAATGACGTATTCGGATGCTTCATAGATTATACAAAAGCCTTCGACAATGTAAAACATGACATGCTGTTCGAGATATTAGATAACTTAAAAATAGACCATCGGGACATCCGCATAATATCAAATCTCTACTGGGGCCAAACAGCTAAAGTGACGGTAGAAAATACATCGTCAGAGGAAGCAGAAATAAAGAAGGTTTAACATCTATTCTGAGGCAATTTTCGGAGAAGCCTTAACAGAGGAACCCGAAGGAATAATAGTAAATGGCATTCCTATAAACAACCTGAGGTATGCCGATGATACAGTGATCCTGGCCAACAGCATTGTGGACCTACAAAGAATGGTAGAAAAAGTAAATACAACAAGTAATAGATACGGCCTCAGTATAAACATTGGCAAAACCAAATTAGTACTGTTCACAAAAAACCACATGCAGCCGATAGATTTATATATAGAAAATAGGGAAATCGAACAAGTATAACATTATAAGTACCTAGGGACGCTAATTATCGAAAAAGCCCGTCTAACCTTTATTAGGATAAAGAAACTGTTAACTGCGCCCGATCTAGCGCTTGAAGTAAGATTAAAAATGGTTCAATGTTATGTGTTCCTAGTTCTATTATATGCAGTAGAAAGCTGGACATTAGATAAAGAAACGACAAAAAGGATGGAAAGCTTCAAAATGTGGGTCTATAGGCGGGCATTACGTATACGTTGGACTACTAGAACGAAAAACACCGTAGTGCCACATTGAATTAATAAAGAAATGGAAATATTATATACGATCAAAAACAGCTCGATTTTCCAGACACATCACACATAATAACAAATACCAAATATTACAACTAATTATGCAAGGGAAAATCCGAGGAAAGAGAAATGTAGGCCGACGTCGAATCTCCCGGCTACGCAACCTGCGAGAGTGGTATGGATGACATCAATTGAACTATTCAGAGCAGCAACGTCAAAAATACGAATAACTGTGGTAGCAACCTCTGACGGAGAAGATAAGAAAGAAGAAGAAGAAGTAGCGCAAAACCGTAACTGTCACCTCTGTTCAGTTTATTACCGGTAATACTCGTGTCAGTTCAATACAATTCTAAATATTGATTTGAATCGCACCTCCAAGCTGAGTTTGAACGTTAAATTTTAAATTTGATTTATACAGCCTACAGGCTATTTTAGATCACCCTTCCCATCTTTTTTCTTTGAAAGAAATGAGCTGTGAAGTTAAAAACAATTTTACTACCAAAGTATATGCAAAGAATTTATTGGCACGGCTAGAATTTTCCGAGGAAAGCCGGAAGAGGAAATCAGAAGCAACTTAAAATGGAACCACGAGCACGTTTGGTATCGTTGGGTAGAGATTTTAAAAAGGAGTCTCTTTTATTTAAAAACTGTTTTGATAGCTCTTATGGTTAAGGATATAATTTTAAAAAATGATAATACAATGTGACTGATATTGTCATTATCATTTAAAAATCGTAGTAGGTACCTGTCATCTAATTGTTAATCGTAATTCAATTATTTTAATCTTTAGAGTTTGTCGTTGTGATCCTTGTGAGTTGTATTTTGCTTAGTATTTACAATCTTTTGCGTTTACATATTATTCTTACGTAGATTTATCCTTCGTTCTTTGTTTTCCAAAATACACTAACTTTTTCGAGACAAGAAGGATTTGATATTTATGCTGATGGTATGTGAATGCCGCCATAATTTTTGGTCCCCTCTGCATCTTCATGGTACCCGCAACGTATACACCACTCTCGCGATTCAACATCTTGCTAACCGTGTGGGAACAACCGGTCAAATTCAATGTAATAATAATAGAAATCAAAGAATTAGGCGACCCATTAAAAATGAAGAAGAAACGGACATCCTAGCCGCTGTTGCTGTGAATCCCCATGATTCTACTAGAGATCCCGAGATTCTGGCATAAATATGGCGAATCCTAAAATCTGCAAGTTTCCATCCTAATCATATCAACCTTCACCAATAACTAAGCGATAGCGATTTCGAAAATCATCTGATTTGGTATTTTAATAGACGCCGTAACTTTCAACGTCTAATTCTTTAGACTGACGAAGCTACCTTTAAAAGTAACAGCGAAGTGAATATCCATAGCGTGCACTGCACTATTGTAGTCGAGAAAACTCACAGTGATTCGAGGAAGTGGACAGCCATAATAGGTGAAGCCTTAACCTTTAGCGTCGTCTCCTCAGAGATCGAATAATTAGACTTTAGACTTTAAATGCAATAATGTACACCGACTTTCTTGAAAATCTTCTTGATGAGCTATTAGAAGGCACTGGTAACGAGAGCCTCCATGTGGCTGCAACAGGACGCGCGCCCGCGCTTTTTTAGGTTGTGCTCGACATTCAGTAGACAAGATGATGAAGATGTACCCCAGAAGATGAATAACTATGGAAAGTGCTGTGGCAGAGCCACCGCGTTCCTCTGATCTAACTCCGTTATACTTTTTCTTATGGTGACAATTGAGAGATCTCATCTATCAACAACGCCCTACTACATGGATGGACATGACACAAAAAATTTTTTCCTTCGCAAAAATCCTACGAGCAACCGATAGCTCTGCAAAAAGAGCACGGATTTATTTAAATGAGAGGGGTAGACACTGAACATCTTTATTCACGAAAACAAGAAAAAGTAACTTACTGTTTTATTCTTTTTTTCTTTTTTGTTACTATTTCCTCAGTAAATATAGGTAAAAAGATTTCAAATAAAAAATTATTTTTTTTTAAATAATGATGACTGCTTTTGGAGGACATTTTTTCCACCTCCCTTTAAGCTACATCAATTTTGCGTATGATACAGCGTACGTTTCCAACTTCTAATATGTTAACGTTGTAATTGGAAAATACATATTCTATGCACAACAAAGGAAGCTTCTAAATGTAGTGTTTTCCATTCAAAATGTTTGTATCGATGGACGTCGATCCGTAATGATAACACTAACTAGAACCCATAGTTTTTTTTATATTGTATATTAAGAAAGTTCGTCAAGAGAAATAATTTTAAATACCCCGTATATACAGTGTGACCCAAAACGTACCCGCAATGTTTCAAGGAGGAATTCCAAAACTTATTTAGAGTCGAAAAGTCTTTTGTTTATTTCATAATTTATGTGGATAAAATTTTAGTTCAACGGATTTTTGAAATACAGATCTAGTTGCCATGATCGCGTCTTTTGTTTGGTAACATTTAAACATCGTTTTTAACAAATTATTGTTCGTAACTTGTCAGTTTATTACTGTGATACTGAAGTTATTGGCTTTTTCTTTGTATCCTTCTTCCCATCGTCATTCACAAGTGATTCACACTGCCAATGTTAGTTTCAAATGAAGAATATGCAGATATTCAATATATTTACGGTCTGTGTGATGGAAATGCTTTAGCAGCGCAACACGGATATCGTAGAAGATATCCCAATAGAAGACTGCCTACGCGTGCAGTTTAATTCACATCGTCAGCTGCGGGAACATGGCACTTTCAATGCAATATGCAATCAGCCAAGGAGTTGTCAGTAGACTCATAAACGTTGCTAAACAAGTTCTTGATTTATTAAGAAGATCCGTTTTCAAATGTGCGAAAAAATGCATTACGTACTGCAATATGTAGAAACCAGGTTTGGAGAATAATAAGAAGTGCTCGCTAACATGCATATCATTATCAAAGAGTTCAAGCTCTAGGTCATGATTTTGAAGCTCGTTTAAGATTTTGTAATCGGATACAAAATAATTAAAACCTACCGCATATTTTATGAACCGATTAAGCTTCTTTCACACGCGATGGTATCAATAATTGATATAATTTTCATGAATGGGCTGCAGAAAATCCTCATTTAAGACGCTCGCGTTTTCAACATAGATTTAGTGTTAACATGATAGCTGGTATTCTTAATGATCGTTTGATTGGACCATTTGAACGGCCACGCCGTTTGAATGGTGCGAATTACGAATACTTTCTAGAAAATTCTTTACCCTTATCACTGGAAGATGTGTCATTTAAATATTAGACGTGCAATGTGGTATGATGGGGCAACAGCACATCAATGTCTTCGTGATAGAGCTTGGATTATCGCACATTTTCCGGGAAGATGGATTTGAGTAGGAGAACCCGTAGTATGGCCACCGAGTTCGCCGGACCTGAGTCCATTAGATTTTTATCTTTGGGGTCACATGAACGCATGAACGCAGCGATCTTTTCTATGACGTGCGGCTTTGTGTATCCAACACAATGGAGACAATTCTACACTAGAATGTGCCAAACTCTGTTTTGGTTTGTTCGCTTAGGGGTGTAAGAGTAACAGAGAAATTATGCTACTAAAACTTCATTTATTTATCTACATTTCATAGATGAAAAAGCTAGTGGTGATGAAAAATATTCAGTTTGTGAGTTATTAACTCTTCTTCTTCTTCTCTAATCCTTAGTGTCCTTTCGGGCGTCGGATGGCGGTCTCTAGTCCTGTACCCATTTTTTCCATCTTTTCCTGTCCCTCGCTATTGTTTTCAATTCCTCCATTGTCACTCCCCTTTCTGACCTATTTCTTTGATTTGTTCCATCCATTTTCTTCTGGGTCTGCCTCTTTATTTTTTGATTGGTTTGGTGGACTTCCATTATTCTCCTTGTTATTCTGTTGGGTTCCATTCCTACTATGTGTGCATACCAGTTTATTTGCTTCATTTTTATTATCTCCATTATTGGTTCCTGTTTAGTTATGTCTCTTATATCTTCATTTTTTATTCTGTCCCGCTTAGTTTTTCCTGCCATTTTCCTGAGGGGTTTCATTTCCATATCATTCATTTTAGACCCGTCCTTCTTCCTAATTGCCCAGCTCTTGCAGGCGTATGTTATCATATTATGTATTTTCTTTTCTCCTCTAAATCTATGTCTTTGTGTCCTAGTATTGCTTTGTTGATGGTATAGTAGATTCTTGTCGACTTGCTAGCTCTACTTACTAATTCTGCCTCCATTTTATCGTCCTCCGATATCATACTTCCTAGGAATTCATAAGTCGATACTCTTTCCCATTTCTTGTTTTTACATTTTATGTCTTTATTGTTTTGCTCTCCTTTATGTTTTTCATTCACAATCATAGTTTTTGTTTTGCTTATGTTCACTTGCATTTTCCTGTTTTCTATTTCTTCAGTCCATGCGTTTACTAGCTTTTGCATTTTACTCCTGGTGTTTGATAATAATACTATGTTGTCTGCATATAGGAGGCTACTTAGCTTAATTGCTTCTAGGTTCCTGTGTCCTAGTACTGTTTCCAATTGATTGTATTTTTCTTTTATTTGTTTGGTTATTTTGTCCCTTATAGTTATAAATAGCAAGGGGCTTAGACTATCGCCTTGCTTAATTCCTTTATTCATTTCAAACTATGCCGATCTTTGCCCTGCTAATTGTACTTTTACTCTGACTGTTGCATATGTACTTCTTATTGCACTTATCAGTTTTCCCAATCTCTCGATATTTTCTTCTCTTCCCACGCTTGACTGCAAATATCCCAAAACCAGTCTATTCCTTTTTGGCCCAAGTCCTTTAACATCTCGGATGCTATACCGTCTTCTCCACATGCCTTTCCAATTGTTATTTTTTGGATTGCTCCTCCTCTACCTCTTCCCTCTTGATTGTTTGTTCCTGGTTTATTTGTTCCCGATTTATACTGGCTTCTGATTCTGTTTTCGCATAGTACTTTCTTTTGTAAAAATCTTTCCATGTTTCTAATATTTCCTTTATGTCTATTTGTACTTGTCCCTGTTCGTTGTCATAGTGGTGATGAAAAATATTCAGTTTGTGAGTTATTAACAAGAATTTAATTAAAAAATAGTTGACAGCTTCAAATAGAAAAGATTTATTTATTATTTTGTCGTGATTTATACCTATAGGGAGCAGGATCTAACATATTAGAATTATTTATATTTTTTTCCCTTAATATGTACTTAATTTTTAAAGATGGTGTTGACAATTTTTGAGAATAAAAGTCATTGTATCTTCGACATTTTTACTTCTTTAGTCCTTAAACTTCGTCACTTTCAGCAGTGGGTATTTTCAATACAACCTACTTTGGTAGATTGTGATTACGCAAACAATAACCACAAAATCACAAACACAGTTCATTAATTCTTCAACACTAATTCTAATAGGAGAGTAGATATAGGCAAGAAAAAGACGAACGAAACCTTCTACCTATACCTTCTAAAGAACTTTACCTAATTGCTTACCACGTTTACTTGTGGTAAAATTTGTTTAACTAGAGGTGTATAAAGGTGATTCCTGTAAGACCTCAAGACTGAAGGTTAATTTGAAGAATTCGGTCAATGTCGCAAGTTCCTCAGGCACTGCATTCAACAGCATACGTTTTGAACGGCCAATGTTTGGAAATTCCATCTTTGAATGTAAAAAAAAACGAAAATTACGTAATTGGTAAAATAAATTATAAACAAATTAAATACATTTTGTGTTAGTAATTACAAGTTTGTTATTAATAAATTTCATTTCAATATTTTATTTATACCATATTTTCTGAAAAAGTTCTCATAATAAAACGGGCTTTAATTTAAACTAGGGAACGTAATTATAAAACAAATTGTATTATTTACAGCAGTAAATGTAAACAATGTTAGTTTCAATCAATTCAAACCAACATGTAAAAACCCAAGAAATATTTTCCGCTACAACTCAATACACACAATAGTAAGAGCAAGTAAATCTGAGACCATTTTGAAGAACTGAAATATTTGTCTTAGAATGCAAGAGTTAATGTAAGTTTTTTAACGGTTAACTTATAAAATATCTCCAATTTGTTTTTTAGTGCAACACAGAGTATTCTTTTTAAATAAAGTAAACTAAAATAAACGTTAACTTTTATTAAATATTCTATGTAGAAGGTAGAATTTACTATAAAAAAGAAAAATTATATGCAATTTTACAAGAAGAAGTGAGTACACAGTATTAATTAAAGAATCAATATTTTTAAATATAATATAAGAACAGAAGTACTTTTATATCGGATATTTATATAAATTAAACAGTAGGACTCCTGCGGGTGTATGTATTAGCTTACACGCACATAACAGACATATGAGGAAAGGTCACCGGGATCTCGAGAGAGAGCAAAAGGACTATAGAGAAAGGGAAAAAAATATATAAGTACACATAGTCTGTCTGTCGAAATCATAACCTTTTGTTCGTGGGCTTACATGAATTTATCTTCGAACAGGTACGTGTTTTATACAAAAAGAAACAAAACCATTTAACCTAATTACCTTTAGACCAGTTAAAACTACCTAGCGGCTACTTAAGTCGATTGTTACTAAACATTAAACTAATATTTATGTAAATGAACATTAACTTTATATGTAAATCGTAGTTAAAATTACTAAGTATTATTTTATTTACATTTTGTAATATTTAATAGGATACACCACCTGATGCCAGTTCCCTGCTTTTCCAAAAGTTATTTGATAGCATTGTTGATGGTCCCTATTTTTAATACAATTTCCCAATAAATATGGCTGCTCCGGAGTGGGTATCAAAACAATTATTCGAAACCGCACTAAGAGAATATTTCCGAAACAAAAATATTCAGATACTGGGTTACACAAGCTCAGCTGCTGTTCCAGCAGGAGATAATTATACAAGCGACCTTTTCAGGACTTCTATTACTTATGGAACTGGACAAAAGTTAGTAAATAATCGTTACATAAAATTTTTTAAATACAAATTTGAATCTTTACTTTTAGTGGAAACAAAGATACAATATCAGTCATAGTGAAATGTTCCCCAGAAGATCGAGAACAGATGAATCAACTAGTTAAGGAAATTCAATTATTTGAAAAAGAAGCTGAAATGTATAAGAAAACTCTTCCTGAAATCTATGCTATAACAGGTACGTACAACAATTTACAAAAGGCTACAGTCTAGTGATGGGCATATGTCGATTGAAATAATTCGACATGTTCAATTATGTATGCAACTCTGCGATGCGTGTAATTTATTCGAATGATAAAAACTTCTCGAATACATTCGTAGCCACACGCGCATCTCGAATGGAATAATTCGAAATATTTGATTTTGCATGCATCTCCGAGATGCGAGTACCTCATTCGAATGATAAAACTTCTAGAATACGATCGTTGAGTGACGCGCGCATTTCGAATGAAACAATTCGAAATATTCGGTTATGCAGCATCACCGAAATGCTAATAATTCGTTCGCATGCTAAAAACTTCTCGGATTACTTTCGTTTCGTTTTTCGGCTGGTAATCGAAATATCGTTTGTGTCGGTATATAATCTGAGTAGTATTCGAATGAATTTGTAACTCGAGAAGATACCAAAAGGTAAACTACAAAGTAATATATTTGACGTGTTTTTGTGTGGTGGGGTCGCATGTGCAGCTGAGTTAACAAAATAAGTTTTTATAATTTCACACCGGGCAGGCTTAAGTTATGATTATATATTTCTGCTTATCCATACTTAAATTCAAAAGTATTAATTGTAGAATGTTTTAGATTGATTATTATTCAATTAAATATATTATTGTCATAAATTAGATAAATAAATAAAATAATTTCAGCAATTTATGTCACTGTTTTAAAATACCAAATAAACCAAATTTTTGATCTAATCAGTTACGATAATTTGTAATCTGCCCGGATTTTTATATTACATTATATTTCTATTTAAAAAATTGAGTTGCTACATTGGTCGTCATAATAACGCTTATAAAGATATAAACTATTAATCAATGATAATAAACTAATTAGAAATAACGTTAATATTTAATAACTTATAATATAACTCGGAAAACCATGAAACGGCATTTACAATTAGGTTAAGCTTTCACTGTGACAAAATTTAAATAAATACAGAAGAGAATCCAGTCAAAAATCGAAAAAAAAATTGAGGCAAGAGCGGAAGTGCCAGGGACTTCGAAAGGGATGTTTGAAAGGCAGGATGCGAAACATTTTTCAATGCGCACGCGTTTTAGATTCGAATAATCAGTTCGAATGAATATCTCGGTTATTAAAATCATTCGAATGCTAATCATTCAATTATGCCCATCGTTACTGCAGTCTATTCGAAATCAAATCCTGAAATAAATATTCTTTAATAATATACTATACTATACAATATAAATTGTAATTAAACTTTCTTTTCGTTATTTAAATCAAAGAATTCTTCAAACTCTAACCGTCTTCTTGGCTTACTGCAAGAAGTATAGACGATCCTCATTTTTTACCTAATCCTAGACTTTTATATTTTATACAGTACGCGTTGCATAGTTCCAGTTGTCTTTCATATAGATATATTCAATGGCAGCAGTCCGTTATGTCACAAATTTAAAAACTTGCACCACAGAAAGTCTTATTATTCACACACCCACACACACACAAATGTTTCAAATTGTGTGGTCAACTAAAATACACGAAATAATCATATATTATATAAAGTCAGTAAATTAACACAGCAGATCTTGTTTAAAGTTGCACATACAAATATTACTAGTTTCTTTTTAAAATGAAAAATTAAAAGTCACCAGTGGCGGATTTCCCATTAGACTAAGTAATTTTTGGGAAAGATTTTTGTCAGAGATATTTGCGAAGGCGCAACGACTTGGCAAAATTTTTTGACCAATTGAATTAATAATTTCTCAAAATTGTTTTCTACCTATCGAAATACGGCACGGATTCGCCGTTCGCTATGCCGCCGATTTAAATGAAAATCAAAATTATTGTACAGGATTGGGCAAAAGTACGAAACAATGCAAATATCTGTATGGCAACCGCGATTCCAACAAAATTTTCTACATGAAGGTTTCGATATATGGCGGATAAAATCAAGTTACTGAGGTTTAAAAAAGCTTCCGGTTTAGCCGCAAATGATATGAACTTCTTTATTTTAAATGGAATACCCTGTATATTTTTTGATAAATCGATAGAACTTTTTTTGCGAATGTGGTGTTTAATATTTTAATATTTAATAATTCTAGAGCTATTGAACAAAATATTCAGCAATAATGCTTCGTAATTTGTTTCATTACTTACCAACGCATGACAACAACGATAAAAATCAAACAATTAAAAACAAACAAATAAAGAACACAAATACCGTCACTTGAGAGAAAGCTCAAACATACTACTCGTACCATTTACTTCTTGGCAATATCCAAGTCTTTGTGCATATTCTTCAGTTACATTAACAAGGTGCTCTACAGGAATTCTTATTTCACCAACAAATCTCAATTCTTCCAAATTATTTGGTCGGTATAAACTCTAGATTTTAAATGTCTCCAAAAAAATCCGAATGAATTCAGATCCGGAGAACGGACGGGCCATTTCCTAAAACACCCGCGCTCTAACCACTTGTTTGTCAACATTTGGTTAAAAAAATGCGAATATTTAGAGCATAATGGGGAGTTGCTCCGTCCTGGTGAAACCAAATAATATTATGTAATTCCACTTCTTCTTCCAGAGCAAGAATAATTTTATTTTCTAAAAGTTTTAAATACTTTTGACCTGTTAATCGAACATCAACACAACACAAACCAAACAACATTTGACAACTTTACAAAACTGTTTCCGCTTCTCACAGTTTTCATGAGCTGCTAGATAACAATTAGAAACATCATTGGTCAATACCTCCAGAACTATTAAAAATAATGACCTCAAGCAGAAAAAAAGTGATATCGATATATCTTAAAATATACATGGTTTTCCATTTAACATAAAGAAAAGTTCATATCATTTCCGGCTAAACCGGAAGACCTTCACACCGCCAATTATTGAATCCGCCACATATGAAAACCTTCATGTGCTTTTGCCCAAACCTGTATTATAAAGTTTTAATTATTGTTCAGAATTACTATGTTCCTCTCATATGTTTAATAAAAATTAATCTATTATTTACCTACTACTACTAACTAACCGGCTTACAAATAAACTAGATGAATATAAGCCTGTAGAACAAGCAGCATTCAGGAACTCCTTACTACGAAAGTACTTACAGAGAAAACAACAGAGTATCATCTTAACATTTGCTTTGCTTTCGTCAATTTCTATAAGGCATTCAATTACGTGGAACATTGGATAATCATAAACAGCCTAAAAAATGCAATAATTGAGCACAGAGCACATATATGAGAAAGCAACATCGACGATCAGATTACATGAAAACGCAAACGATATAAATATCGAGTGAGGTATTAGACAAGGGGACACTGTATCGCCCAAACTATTTAACTTAGCCCTCGAGGAAGCATTTAAACATCTGCAATGGCAAAATAGGGGTATACTAGTACACGACATGAGACTAAACCACCTACGTTTTGCCGATGATATAGTCCTCATCACAGAAAGTCCAGAAGAATTACAGGAAATTCTGGAAGAAATAGATGTAACAGTAAACAAAATCGGACTAAACATGTACTTGAGCAAAACGAAGGTGATGTGCAAGACGGACCCCCAAGTTACCCTCTAAAACGCTCAAATCGAAAACGTCAACAGCTACACATACCTGGGACATCAAATAAAATTAGGTAGAGAAAACCATACGGGTAAGACAAATACTTAAAAACAAAAATATCCTTCTAAAACTTAGAACACGATTATTTGACGAATGTATTCTCCCCATATTGACATGCGGATGTCAAACATGGACAACACAAAAGGCAATGAATAAAATAGCCACAACACAAAGATCCCTGGAACGACAGATGTTTGGGATATCACTGAAGGACAGGAAGAGTAATGTATGGATCCGAAATGCTACAAGGGCAAAGATGTAGCCGAGACGATAGCCACAGTAAAATGGAATTATACCGGCCATATAGCCAGATGCCAAGATGGAAGGTGGACCCAAGTATTACTACATTGGCAACCACACCTGGGAAGAAGAACAAGAGGACCACCACAACTGCGCTGGTCAGATGACTTAAAACTGACTGCAAGACTAAACTGGACAAGACAAGCGTAGAATAGAAATAAAAGGAGAGAAATGAGAGAAGCTTATGTACTTCCTAGGAGCGTTTTTGTTGAACATTTTTATTTAACTCGCAAGCAAGATTGTTTCAATAAAACCTAGCTTCACATATTTCTTGTATACTTATCATAAGGTTAGGGTGTTGGAATTAAGCCGTGCAAGAGCAATGATAGGCGAGGGCCGCAAATAAGCGACACCACATATGGAAACATGAGAAAGAAAAAGACTCACCAATCTGTTGCTGTTAGTATTGTAGTGTAACTCACCCGGGGGCCCCCCCTTTCGTTCCGTTGAACGGGCAGTTTACTGGTAACACTTAAATCGAATAGTTAACCCTTCCTTTGATTGGTCCGCTCAAGTTCTTCCACCACATCATTGTCCACTAGATAACGACTTCTGTTTTGATACCACTTGAATACCTGAAAACCAGTAGCACTGCCGCACTCTCAAAAAAGTCAATAGGGTATAAATACCATCCACATATAACTCTGTGACATACCTTGAATTGCCTAGAACGTATATGTCACAGAATTTGCAATGCTGTGCTCCCTAAGGTGCCAATAGGGAGGAATACCATCCCCCATGTCTCTGTAACAATGTCGTTCATTCATTTTGTTGTTGCTTTGTCATGCTTAGATGAAATGTTTAAAATTTTATTTAACGTAATGCAGACTTGTCAACTGGTCAACATCGATTTTACTTAACATTTACAAGACCTTTGGTATAATGACGGGGAATGTTAGAGAAAATGTCTCATAATAAGAGTAAAGCACGAATTTGTATGCACGACAGGCCTTAAAATATACACACTGCTTGTTCGTCTAGGCCTTTTGTTTGTTAACTAGTTGCATGTTATCTATAGGAGTGACTGTTGAGTTGGGTGAGCTGTCCTCTTTGCTTTTACCTGATTTCTAGTTTTTTTTCAGTTATGTTAATGCGTTTTCGTCGAACGTTTTTATTCAACTCGCAAACAATATTGTTTCAAAGAAACCACGCTTACATATTTCTTGTATACTTATCGTAAGGTTAGAGTGTTGGAATTGAGCCTTGCATGAACCATTGACAGACGAGGGTCGCAAATAAGCGACACCACATATGGAAACATGAATAAGAAAAGGACTCACCAATCTGTTACTGGTATTAAGTACTATAGTGTAACTCGCCGGGGAACCCACCCCCTTCACTTGGTTAAACGGGCAGTTTACTGGTAACACTTAACCGAATAATTAACCCTTTGATTGGTCCGCTCAGGTGATTGTTAGGTTCCACATCATTGTCCATTAGATAATTTACTTCTGTTTGCAATTCCTTAAAACCCCGTGGCTAGCCATACTTGTACAAGCTTTCAATATCAGCTGGCCAAACTCCGAGAGCTCTCAATCACAACCGCACTCACACATTCATAATTAGCTGTGATAATCGAACATTTCTTTGTTTGTAACTTTGTACGTGTAAAGTGTCAGTCATGATTCTTGAATTAAAGTTATAATTTGCCATAGAATGCACCGTTGCCGGTGCTGTTCGACATGTTGATGATTATGATGATATTATAATGTTGATAGTTATACAATAGTGCATCTTATATTATTATTTTAGGCGTTAGTTTTAAAATATTACTGAGCATTTGCGATTCTACGAGAATAAATCATATTATACTCATAGTCGACACTGGAACGTTACAAATAGCGATGTTTAGCGAAGGGTTTAATTGATATCAGTAAACTTTATTTGAAAATTCAATTTCCTATATAGAATTTGTAATCCTTCTTTTATTTAAAGCATACTTAAAAACTTCAGTCACCTTGAAAACGGTAAATGTTTATTTGTTCTTATTTCAACTTCTATTGTTTCTTGTCTCCCATTCACTAATTTTCAATATTTAGTTTAGAAACAATTAAAACTGGTCAATCAAAACCAAAATTTAAGTTGACTAACACTTTCCAAATAGAATCAGAGCACAGTCAGATTTGAACTAAAGCTCTTGGTGCGCTGAAAGCTCTACAGCTTATTCATTTATTTCTAGGAGAACCAGAAGGACTATCCGCAAAGTTTATCTATTTTACCAAATCTCCACACACGATAATTATATTCGAAGATTTATCAAAGTTAGGTTTTAAAATGTACGATAGGCAACAGGGGTTCGATTTAGACCATTGCCTGCTGGTCGTGGACAAAATGGCTTGTCTGCATGCCGCATCTTTAGTCTTGCAAGAGAAGGTAGGGAATTTGATAGTACCTCTTAAATGGAGACCTATAATATTGTTCTAACCATAAATGTTTTTAAAGGATCCATCTTTGGTAGCCCCATATGGGAAAGGTTTATATTCCGATAATGCAATGATCTGCGGCTGGATACAATCGGGATTTGACTCGCTAGTTAAAGCATGTGAAAGATGGACAGGTAAATCATACTCTCACATATTTTAGGTTTTTACAACATTTTTTACAGGTTACGAAAAATATGCCGTCAAATTGGCAGCTCTGAAAAACAAAGTCGTTGAGAGAAGCCTAGAAGCATGCAAAAGAAAACTTGGAGGGTTTAACGTGCTCAATCATGGTGACTCCTGGGTGAATAATTTCATGTTTTCCTACACACCGGAAGGAAAATTAAAAGATTTCAAATTCGTGAGCATTTAAAAAATTCATCATTCAAATTAAGGTTTAGTAACGTCAAACGTTGCAGGTTGATTTTCAGCTCGTAATACATTCGAGTCCAGCAATAGATTTACATTATTTTTGGGCTACCAGTCCTAAAATTGAAGTAAGAAGAGAGCATTTTGACACGGTTTTAGATCGTTATTATGCACAACTTCTGTCTAATTTAACTAAGTCTCAATATTCATTGGAAAGGGTACCCACCCGGAAGCAGTTTCGAAAAGATTGGAATTCTAGAGCTTTTTATGGTAAGTTATCTTCACGAAAACACGAAAAATAACATTTAATTGAAACAGACCACATTCGTATTAAAACCTAAATTGATTAGATTGATTCGTTCCTCATTGCCGTGCCTACAAAGTTGCTCATTGTAAAAGTTATTCGAAATCAGTAGATAGTTAACGTGCGTTAAAACACCGAAGATTGTCTACACACCGATCTAAACTTAACTCGTCTAGTTTGAATAAACATTAGTTCAGATTGTACCACATGTATTATTCCATAGATTTTTCATAATTACAACTTAGGTTTTCATGGCAGAAATGTACTAATAATGGTTATGAAGCTAACAAAAATTGTAAATTTATAGATTAAATAATGTCGAGTGGTGAAATTAAAAATAATAGAAAAATTTGACTGGGTGTGATGAAAACCCGGTTTACAATTTGTTAGGCGATAAAAACGATTTTCACAAGTGTGGGACATATTTCTAGTTCCAGTGTTTATGTTTATTAACATTTGAATGATGCAAAGTCTTCAGCAAACATTAAGTGTAAGTGTTTTAACAGGTTTAGTAGCAGCAGCCACAGTATTACCGCTAGTGAAAGCAAGCTGTCGAAAAGACGCGTCTTTTGATAATTTAATGGCAGAAGGTGATAATGAAGATGGTTTCCGATATCATGCCTACAATAATGAACGATATAAAAAACACGTACAGTATTTATTGCCATTCTTTGATGATTTAGGAGCGCTAGACTATTATTAACAATAAAAAACTTGAAAATATTAGAAACAAATGCATAACATAAATGGAAAACGGAACTAATAACCAAAAATCTGGCAACTAGGTATAATGTATTTATATGCGGTAATTATATAATAGAAAGGAAGAAATTTAATACTTATATGAGAAATACAACATATCAACTTATCTTTCTAAAAATGTAGATAAAACCTGAATAAATTCAAATATAGATAATTTTTGTTTTTTTTTTAAATTATGTTTCACCCTTTTAGAGTAGAGCGGGCCGCATGCAGTCCTCTAGGGCCTTTCGTGCTCCCCAGGTAGTTTCTTAAGAAAACCTTATCGCCCCGTTGACGCGGTTGATTACCACTTATTTGTATTTTTACACGTGCTGTTATTATCGATAGGAGCATACCCCTTAAGTCGGGAGATCGAAGAAGTGTCATAGTAAGCGGGAGGTGGTATATTTTTTATACCTCCTCTTCTCCCTATTTTCCCTAAACTAATCAACAAATTCATTTTTTTTTATGTTAATATTTATTTATTTAAGCAAAAGAATATAAAATTGAGTAACATGACATACAAATTATGACTAACTACAAAGCAATTTACTAACATGAACAAAAAATTTAAAATTCTGCAGGGGTCTGCTTCTATTGGTTTTACTAATCACAAAATTGATTGCATAATAGTGGATCTGTGACGTGGTATACTAGAACCTACCACAGCCCTAATAGCTCGCAGGTACTCATCGGAAGGGTAGTGACTGCTACCGCGCGCTAGTTGACCCACTGAATTAAGGGTACATACCCGGAGCCTCGCCACCACGGCTTCGATGCCCTTCCCGCAGGAACGGATTCAAGATTTCGTGGATCGAAAACTATAACACCTCTCGGCTTAAGAGTTAAGATAGTGTCATTGGTTTCACAGCTAAATTTACAGAAAACCCTTTTATTAGATGTTTCGCATAAAATACTCTGCCTCCCACTTGCCCGTCACCACTTATTGGAAAAGATTACCGACCCCTGAGTAGAAATAATTAAAAATGTAGTTGTTATTAAAACAAAAACATAATAAATGCCTAAAATGAAGAAGGTATTCTTGCCAACAGAGGAAGATCTATATGGAAAGCTCGTCATGTTCGTTTACAGCGCTTAGGGAATTCTTCTTCTTAGGTTGCTTTATCTCTTACGAGACGTAGAACTCTTCTCTCCTATGCCTATGTTGTGCGTTTTTAGAGCGTCACAGACATAGAGGACCTACAGTTTAACGTGGGCTCCGAACCACGGGAAGTGTAAACACTTCTACTCCAGAGAAGATTTTCTAGGCAGAATTCGTTGGTTTGCCATTGCCTTGCGAGGGAGAACGGCCGTTAAAAATCCGATGTTCCGGTACTAGGAATTGAACCTAGGACCTTCAGCTTAGAAGTCTAACGCGCTAACCTCTAGCCTACGGCCGCCTCTATGGAATTCAGAAAATAAAAATACAATTGTAGTCAAAACGATCAACAGAATAGTAAAATTCTAATTTCGAAAATTTTTAATGCTGAATCGATGCTGATTACTCAGTATCTGATTCTAATAACATGTTCATTACGTAATTGCTAGCAGCTGACATGATAATTGTATTTTGTATTGCACAAATTAAATACTACACAAGTGAAGTGCGTCACAATATATATATTTTTTTTTTTAGCAGTGTGTAGTTTGCTGACTATTAACCTAATTCTCATTTCCATCTCATATTTTTTTTTTTTTATTATAATAATATGCTTAATTTACAACTAGCCCTATGGCTAACAAGCAAATGTGATGTGATACTTAATACTAAACTAAATTACATTGACATGAGGAGGGAGTGACGCCCACTGGCGATTCCCTGGTATACTAAAATAACAATTATTATTCAGTTAGGTCTAACGTTTTAAGTCTTTTTAATCTACGAGTCGTATTGGCATTGTCTAGTAAGTTGAGCACTAACACATTAGGGTGATTATGTATTCGTTTGACATAGGAGGTTGTACGTCTTTTGATTTCTTCACTGATCCATGGAATTTTTAGATCCTCATGGAGTGTTTTATTGCTAATGAACCATTCAGCGTTGGTCATTGCACGAAGAGTTTTGCTTTGAAATCTTTGTAGGATTTCAATATTGGATGTTTTTGACCATCTCATATGTATAATTGCAGTATTAAACTCCAAAAAAAAACACTTCGAAGGCGTTAAAACAGAGGTCAAGGTAAAACAGGTGGGCGTTCGTTCAATTTTGTTTACGTGAAGCCAAGTTTGACTTTTTTGCACTTTTCGTGTTACATCACTTGATAATAACCTTTTCTTAAATGCCCCATACATTATCCGATATTGTTAACTCGTACTTAGCAACAACCTTCCGTAACAGAATAGGAAACAATTTAAAATGCTGGTTTAACGCAGTCATATTCATAAATTATTATACGGGCTCACAAATTTACAGTTTTTAGAAGATACCAACAACAAGAAGTCACAGGCTTTCGAGGTTAGCCTGATTGCAGAATTCCGACTAATTATTTGGTGATCACTGGCAATAGAGTTGACGTTAAAATTGGTCCTGGAAATTAAAGTTTATCGTTTTAGCGTAATTAAAGTCAACGGTAAAGTCGCATTATCTACATACGGGAATTTAATTGAGCATACCGTGAATTTCCCATATCGTTTTGGGGATAAAACAATTAACCCTTTTACCCCTTTTACCCCTTTCACGTTGCCATAGAGATTTGCCATTTTAACTAAAACTCTGTGCCTCTGTTCATCGTTTCTGCGTGATTTATAACAATATTAGTTTGTCGTTATTCCAAGAAAACATTCTCTTGGCATAATATGGTATAATCTATTACATGAAGTTCATTGTTCTTTATTGAAGTTACCAGCGATATCATCTTAGCTACCGTCAACGACTCGTTCCTTCTCTCCTCCCAGGAGCGTGCATTAAATAAAAATCAACCTTCATACCCTTTCCGCAACTTTATAATCGAATTTAGGTAAATACTACCCATATCTACAGTTATTAGTAGAAATTGTCAGCAGTGATTATTGATTCACAAACTGTTTCGATTTGTGGAAAATAGAAGTAGCCGTACTTTCATGAAATTTTCACCTTCCGCTGCTAATTTTTTGATAATTGAGTCTAACTGTACTTGTTTTGTGAGCTCAGCTCATCTTACCGTAAATGTCTTAGTCAGTAGGGGCTGACAACGGGTTCGGACGTCTCAAAGCCTCTTTCTTTACACATAATGTATCGCTAAACCGACTCTTTGAACATTTTGGCATGTATAAAATGTTTCATGTAATATATCAACTGTTTAAATTCTGTCCAAATTCCCGAGACCCGCTCTTTATTTGTGAAAAGTGTTCTTTGGGGGGCATCATCGTTATTATCTGGTGTAGTTAGAAACCAACAAAACACAAAGTTACAGTCTTTGGGGTGGGTCAACTGGTCGTATAAGCGAAAACAGCAACAATTAACTCCTTCGGTTCCAACAACAATTAAGTAACTTGTAAAAGTCTCATACAAGAACAGTTTTTCTTGTAACTGTTAGGTGTACAAATTTAATTTGAGTATAAACTGTATATATTTTGGCGATTGAAATAAATAAATATAAACTGTTCCTTTAAAGTGTAACAATATCAGAATAAAATCCACATTTGCCATGTGTGCGTAACTAATTGAGAATTCAAGGGTCGCATTCTCGGCCTCAAGAGAGTATAGGGGAGAGGAGGCACCCTTGGGACGGTTTTGGCTTGGGACAAAATGCATAAAATAATCTGTAATACGATTTAAAAATTTAAATTTCGTGCTTAAACGTAGGCAGTAGTGATACCAACATGTTACCAAAATATTGCTGCTGCAGATGTCATTTCAAGGTTCTGGTGCCACTTGGCAGCAATTTCATGTGCACATATACTACGTGTATACCTTTTGATATTTTTTGGGTAAGTGGCAAAGCTTTTAACGTAACCTCAAAGTTGATATAGAATTTTTAATTAATTGCTGTACTTGAGGGAGCTTTGAGACAGTGTTCAATAGGGAGACTAGGGACACTGTCCCAAGCCTCCCTACGGTTTTTTCTAACTTCCCGTAACATACCTTTTTCTTTGTTATTAGTATTAAAATGCCACATAAGCATAAGAAGAAGATTGGTTGTGATGCAGAAGAAATTCCGTACCACATTCTTGAATTAGCGCTGCACGATATTAAAATGGGCAAAAAAACTTTAAGGAAGACTGCAAAAAAGTTTGGAGTGTCGAAGTCCAAATTACATAGATTAACAAAACATCCAAAACCGAAGCGAGATTTTACATCAAAATTTACTAGTAAGCAAGTGTTCACAACTGCTGAAGAAACCGAGCTTGCCGATTACTTGATACATGCTTCAAAGTTGCATTATGGTCTCTCCAGAAAAGTAACTTTGGAATTAGCATTTAATTTTGCAAAGGCAAATCATAAAAATTTTCCTCGGTCTTGGGAAAAAATAAAACTGCCGGTAAAGATTGGTTTAAGGGGTTTTGTTCAAGAAATGCTAGGTTAGCTCTAAGAAAGCCTGAAGCGACGAGTTTGTTGAGATCGACTGGTTTTAACAAAACAAACATCAGTGAATTTTTTAGCAACTTGAAAATAGTTCTAGCAGCTAAGCAATTGAGGCCAGAAAACATCTGGAATATAGATGAAACCGGAATAACAACCGTACACAAGCCTAGTAAAATTGTTGCTGGGAGGGGTTGCAAGCAAGTCGGAAAAATGACATCCGGGGAAAGGGTTACGACTGTGACAATGTGTATCGGTGTTAATGGTTTGGGCCAGTCAACTCCACCTTTCTTCATTTTTCCAAGGGTTCATTTTAGAGATATAATGATAAAAGGTTTGTAATACATAAAGCGATGTTAACAGTTCATAACAAAAAGTTTTATTTACAATTTCAGGTGCTCCAGTGGGTTCTAAGGGTGCTACTCAATCAACAGGCTGGATGACTTCGCAAATCTTTTTGCATTTGTTTGATCATTTCCTTGATTTTGCAAAGCCATCGAAGGAAAGCCCAATTTTATTGATATATGATAACCACGACAGTCACATCTCCATTGAAATTATAAGTAAAGCTCGTGAAAAGTATGTTACTTTATTAACCCTTCCTCCTCATTGCTCGCACAAGATGCAGACCCTGGATGTATGTAATATATGGACCATTCAAAACTTACTATAATGCAGCTGCGGAAAGTCTTATGTTCCGAAATTCTGGTAAGCCGATCCAAATATATGATACTGCAGAGTTAGCAGGCGCTGCAGTCTTAAAAGCATTTACTCCAGCAAACATTACCAGTGGATTCAAAGCCACTGGCATATTTCTATTCGATGAGAATATTTTTTCAGAATCGGATTTCTTATGTGCAGATGTAACAGATAGGCCTTTCGCAAATACTGAAAATTCTGAAAAAACTAATGAAACTGGGGGACTTGAAGAAAGAAATGAAAGTAGAAATAAAGTTATTTTACCTAATGATAATAGTGACACGCCACATCTAACACCAGATAAAATCTTACCTTTTCCGAAAGCTGCGTCTCGAAAAAGAAACCAGGTGGTAGAAAGCCAGGCAGAACAAGGATCTTGGCAACGACACCAGGGAAAAATATTGTGGCAGAAGCACAAACGGCTAGGAAGAAAAAGATACAGGCAAAAACGCCCAGTTACGAAATCTTTGTTTAGTAGTAAAGCTAAAAATGTTAAAAACGACTCGAGTTCAGAAAATGAATATTGCGATAAAGATATCTGTGATGACAGTGAAAGTGATTATGATGTAAGACAAGAAATGACTAGTGATGAAGAAATAGAACCTACTATAAATTTAGAAGATACGGTTTTTGAAAAGGAAAACTTTGTTGTAGTGAAAATAGCCTTTACAGTTTCAAACAAAGAATGCACTGTGCACTACGAACAAAAATTTTAGAAAAAACAAACAATACTACTTATTTACTTAAGTATATGAGAAGAGGTTCAAAAATAAAAGAATTTTATTTCCCACAAATAGAAGACTCAGCGAAAGTAACAGAAGAAAACATAGTTACGAAATTACAAAAACCTACTTCGCACGACGGAAGCAGCAGAAGGCACTGCAAATACTTCTATTTTCAGGAATTCCTTGATATATTTCAAATATTCGTAAAAATGTAATGTTTAAACAAGTATATCCCACATTATGTTTGTGTCCCAAGCGTCACTTTTGGTAGTCCCGAGCCTCCCTTCCAAAGGGTAGTTTGGGACAATATTTGAAAAATGTTACTTATTTTTTTAAGGTTACATGTATTTTTATATCAAAATAAAGTATTCTATATTATTGAGGTTTATATATTACAGGATCAGTAATTTTTTTGAAAGCAAAAATTAAGAGTTGCTCTTTAAAATAAATAATTTCAAAATCCGTCCCTCTCCCCTAAATATAGAGCAGACGTTTTAAGTAAGGGGGCAGATCGACAAAAACCCATGTGTAAGAGCAGAGATGGTTTTGGCATATCGTTGGGGTTGCATGTGTTATGCATATAGCTAGCTGATTATTACAGTGAATCTAGTGCACTAGTGTTGAATATTCCGGTATGTAGCTACAATTAGATATAGTGTTAGGGTCGTCCTTACGGGGGTGAATAAACACTACTGAATTTTAAAATTAAATACGGTTGCAGCGCTTCTGCATTTCATTTATGCAGTTCCTGGGTAAACAACCAGCGGGTGCAATCAGAACTCACTGAAGGCGACAGGCACATGACATGTAACAGATAATAAAACACTGACCTACTGATCTGTCAATAAATATTGGGCAGTTGTACTCACCGGAGGTCCTCCAGCCCCATGTCCCTGGATTGGGATTCAAACAATCTCATCTGCCGGCTAGCTGCTATGGCCGCAGCCATTCGTAATCGTAGAGTAATTACTACAGTTATGCATATCTTCTGGTGCACCAATCCTCCAGAGGGATCCAGGTCCAGTCTATCTGTTATTCACAGGAATCTCGGGGGGGGGGGGGGGGGCTCATGCGAACCCCCACGTAAAAATCAGTCGATTCCATCCTAACATAGATGTTGCATTCACAATAATAATCACTCGAAGCAGGCATATTTTCGAAGCTGCCTCTGCCGACTGACTACCTCCCGAATGATTCTAGGTAAATATTAATTAATCAAGCCACCACACATTATCTACTCATATACCTACTTATATTCACTACGCTACTATTTCCAAGAACTGCGTAAATAGACACACCAATCTTGTATAACAACCATAATAGGACCCAGTGCTTGTTAACCACATATAATAATAAATAGATAATACGTTACCATTCTGGTAAACAGATATTACATTTCATGGGATATAAACCATAACCTCGCAGGGACAGCACTGTGTTACGGACCTAACGAGCTTCTTTATCGACCTGCAACAGGAAAGATTGAAGAACCTTCGGCTTAGCTCAGAGGAGTACAGGTGGTTCACGAGAAATTCTTAAGAGAATGAAATCAAACGTAGTTATGTACAGAGTAAGTTAAAGTTAGTGGGCACCACCTTCCAAATCACAGCTGATTGCAGGTTCTCGTGGAAGACCGAGAAACCAGCAGCTTACGGGAATCGAACCCACCTTTATTGTGCTTCCTCCTGTATATAAGGCTTACACAGTTCATGCACAATACAATACACAGAAATTTAAGAAAAATATAATTCTATTGCTTGAAACTGGTAACACACATAATACAACAAAATATACACTCAAAACGGTAGTAATTGTGGTTGAACACAAGGGTAGTTGGAACGTTCAAACAAAGAGCTCGCCGCCACTGGCTTACGATATTTACTTTACGAAACACACAGATCTGCGCAGCCAGTGACGTTCGAATTTACAGAAATCAATTACACTTTACGATTAATAACTGATAGCAATTGATGACTGAAGGTCGCTTTGCGTTGCCTCACGAAAAGGGTTCGGCACTTTAAACCAATGAAATAAATCTCGGAACAAGTTTTCACAACAGCACAGTTAACAATTTATTTTACCTTAGTTTTCTTCGGCCGGTTGTAGAGAGAGAGAGAGGCAGACACAATTTTGGGTGTTCTTAGATTCCTAAGAAACAGACGAAAATCGCAGGTACTCTCGTGAATGCTGAGTCACGATGGTGACGACGTTGTGGGCCAACACTTTCTTCAATTAACAGGAAATTCAGGAACAAAATCTTCGTCGCTATACGGAATTATAACTCGCAACGGCCTAGTGGAGGGAGCCTTGGGGTTAAAGGCTGTAATCCGACACATGTCGAGAGAACAATTTCACTAAATTGCCTTTAATAAGGCTGACTCTCTGCTAATATTTTTACAACTGCTTATATCGACTGATATTGCCAGTGCAGCCCATATTTATATACGATCACATAAATGGTAACACTAAATTCGCACCTTGCCTCAGCTTAGAGGAGACTCGCATCGCAATCAGTTAGTAGACTCGCAAACGCTCTTAATTAGTTATTACGTCAAAGATATGCATGCTTACGCCTAGCTACCAACAACACTGCCCCTTACAGACTGCCGTTGCTGACCCTTCTTGAGACTCTACCACTCCTTGTTTTCGGCCTGCACGGCCTTTCCTTCAAACCTTTATAATTCTTGCCAGCTATTATTGAGCCGACAGAAGCTACGTATATTTTAGTATATATTTATTTGTTGAGCGTACATTTAAGTAATATACACAATAGGCAACAACCGTTGCTTAACAAAAGTGTGACTACTGGAGTTTGGCCAGGCGATATTGAGAGCTTGTACAAGTGTGGCTAACCACGGGGTTTTAAGGAATTGCAAACCGGGGCCCTAGGGGCCCCATAATCCTGTGCTACATGTTTCGTGTTAGGCAGTTCGCACGGTTGTCGCAGACACATAGGTGGAGGATACTGCCCCCTATTGACTCTTTTGAAAGTGCGCCAGTGCTACTGGTTTTCAGGTGTTGAAATGGTATTAAAACAGAAGTAATTATCTAACGAACAACGATGTAGAAATAAACAATCATCAGGGCTATCCAATCAAAGGGTCCAAGTATTATCAACGACCTGCCCGTTCAACCAAGTAAAGGAGGTGGGTTCCCCGGTGAGTTACACTGCAGTACTTAATAACGATAACAGATTGGTGAATCCTTTTCTTTTTCATGTTTCCATGCGCCATGTCGCTTATTTGCGAACCTCCCCATGCACGGCTCAATTCCAACACTTTAACCTTACGATAAGTATACAAGAAATATGTGAAGCTTAGTTTCTTTGAAACAATCTTGTTTGCGGGTTGAATAAAAACGTTCAACAAAAACGCTCGTAACATAACTAAAACCCAGGTAAAAGCGAAGAGGACAGTTCATCCAACTCAACAGTCACTCCTATAGACAACATGGAATTAGACAATAAACTTCTTCTTCTTAGAGTGCTTTATATCTTACGAAACGTAGCGATCTTCTCTCCTATGCCTGTATTGCACGTTTAGAGTGCCACAGACATAGAGGACCTACAGTTTAATGTGGGTTCCGAACCACGAGAAGTGCAAACACTTCTACTACAGAGAAGATTTACTAGGCAGAATATACCTCGCTGGTTTGCCATTGCCTTGCGAGGGAGAACGGCCGTTAAAAATCCGATGTTCTGGTACTAGGAATTGAACCCAAGACCTTTAGCGTAGAAATCTAACGCGCTAACCTCTAGCTCACAGCCGCCTCTAGACAATAAACAATCGCGTTTAATTTCAATTTCTACAAAAAAGTAGGATCTGACAATCGGATGTTACCTGGTATCTGTATCTGAAATATGGTTCCTGTCCTATTCTATCAATTATAAAAATACGATGCCAAAACGCTAGAGTCTAGTGTCCATCTATGGCCTAGACGAACAAGCATTATGAGTATTTTAAGGCCTTTCGTGCATACAGATTCGTGCTTTACTTTTATTATGAGACATTTTTTCTAAAATTCGGGAATTCCCCATCCTTATGTAAAAGACTTGTAAATGCCAAGTAAAATCGATGATCACCAGTCGATAAAGTTTGCATTACGTTAAATGAAATTTTAAACATTTCCTCTAAGCATGGCAAAGCAACAACAAAATGAATGAACGACCTTGTCACTATAATTAGAAACCGGTTATCCGTAAGCGTTGAGCGTAACTGGGTAAGCATGTTAATTTCTAAGTTTACGATATAAACAATTCAGTATGTTTGAGTAAGCAGATAAGATAAAAACCTCCAAATAAGTTGTGAATTCCATTCACCTGTACTAAGTAAAATGGATAATATAATTGTAGTACCCGAATGCATTTCTAAGCAACTATTTGAGAATGCCCTCAGAAACTATTTCAAAAATGAAAGCATCCAGATTTTGGAATTCACAAGCAAGGCCGCTATCCCTACAGGAGAAAATTACACAAGTGATATTTTTAGGACAAGCATCACCTATTCATTTGGAAACAGGTTAGTAGAAATCAATTCTATAATTTTAACGAAATGCAATTGAATTTCTAATTACATTTTATTACTGTTAGGAATAAAATCACTTCCTTTTCAGCGGAAAGCAGGAAACTATATCAGTCATTATAAAGTGTTTTCCTAAGAACGAAATGATGCGTAATGTTGTACAAGAGTTGCAGATATTTACACATGAAGCTAATATTTACACAAACGTATTGCAGAAAGTCAACAATCTCTTAGGTAAATTCCATTTATATATTAATTGACGTAATTAAAATGTAAAAAATACATACTATTTAAGAAAGAAAATAGCATTGTGACAATATGGGAACCATTTATTTACCGGGTGGCCCAGGAACCCTACTTTTTTAATTATGAACTGATTTTAAAAATTATCACATAAATTATAACTAAATCAATGGGTTTTCATGTAGGGGCTTTGGGTTTATCTATTTTGGTTTCAATGATTCGTTCTTATGGAAATGATTATTTTCAGTCTTTTAGAATTTTATGTATTATAATTAGAAAACGGAATATATGCAGTCGATTATTGCGGAAATATGCGCATATATATGCACACTATTTTTTAAATATATGTATGCAGTAACTTCTGAAAATATGCACTTGCATATGCAATAGCATATGTTCAAAATCGATTTTAAAAACGATTTAGAAGCAGCTAAATGTTAAAAAGCTAAAAACAAATATACGCATTAAAATTCGCAAATAATAAAACATTTTTAGTACATTTTAGTCTATTAACAAAATTACAGCAATACAGAATAATTAATTATACTTATAGTTATCAGTACAAATCAGCTTATGCTAAATTTTAAACTATGATTCATTATTATGAAAACAACTTACAACTAAAAGTTTTTCAAAATTTTCAAGAAGAAATTTATGTCTTCTATCGGTAAACATGTATTTGTAAATTGAAAGATTTATACAAATCCAATGAACTTCACCAGAAATGAATCATAAAATAGTTGAAACATTCTAGCCAAAGCCTTAAACTACAATAGCAGCAAATTACTAATAGCAAACACAAGTACTTTAGAAAGAATGAAGTGTTAAAAGGGATTTAACCATTCAAAGAAATATTACAATATACAAGATCTATCTACAATAAACAAGGGCTTACTGCAGATCCTAGTATTTACCCAACTTCTGAGAAAATTAATTACGTTTAGAATAAACTATCTGCGACCTTACTCATACAAAAGGCAGAACAAGCTATGATGTTATAAACAACCACTGTTACATAAAATTGGAAACCAATCGGAAAAAAATAAAAATATAAAATTTATGCATACCTAAATATGCATATAGCGTCTAAATATGCAGACTTTGCCTAAATATGCAAAATATGCATTAATTAGTGTTTTAACTCTAAACACCGTGATTCGTCCACATTATCGATTGTTTCGCAAGATATGCAAATATTACATTATATGCAGTTTGCATAAAATACGTTCTCTAAAAGCATTTTTCTATTTCGGTTTTATAAAGCCGTTCTAAGCGCACTGTTTTAGCTTAAAAACAGTACGTTAAGGAGGCCTATAATCGTACTGTTTTTAGTTTGTTTTTTTTACGATGTTGGTAGTTCGATTTGAATTTGCAAGTTTGAAATGTCAGTTTCAGCCACCTGTCAGTGCTGCCATAAGTGTTTATAAAAACTCCCTAGTAATCGATTTGACGTAAAATTTTCTACATAAATTTATTTAAAAT
>JABXWE010006363.1:0-59479 GCA_014611495.1 Limonius californicus | reverse complement strand
AAATACAAAGAAAAACCATGAAATAAATAAATCTGGACGGAAATCAAATTGAACTAGTGGAACATTATGAATATTTGGGCGCAATAATAGAAGAAAATGAGAAATTGGATACGGAACTAAACGATAGAATGGGAAAAGTGGGAAATATATTCAATACAATGAAGATTACTAAAGGTAGAAAGGCCTAGGACTAAGAACAAGAATGTATAGTAAATTTTCAAAAAAGTTCCGGTTCAATAACGTACTCTTAGAATTATGTCGTCAAAAGCTAAGTATGGAAATTCTTTATGACATCCTTTGGAAGAATATTTAAACAAACATCAAAGTAAATACTAATAACAAATTGCACAGGGAGCGAAGTGGTCACTTACAAGTCCCAGGTGTCAAACTTCTGGTAGTCGGATATCAAACAGTAATGAAAACTTTAGTCTGTCTCTGTCTTTAATTTATAATTTTTTAGTCGCGTTATAATTTAGATGATTTATTGTATGAGAGAGTTCTTATATTACACATGTTTTTATAAAATCTGTAATGGTTAAATCAACTGATAACGTAGAAATAATCAATTAATTAAAAATAACTAATTCAATAATAAGTAATACTACAATACAATATTTCCTACTTGTTGTTAGTTGTTAGTGACATTTGCATTAGTAATGGTGATGGTATTTCAAATTGAAGCAACTAATTCTTTTGAAACAACCGTATTTGTTTAACAAATTTAAACTCACGAAAAATTAGTTTTTGTTTAATATTCAATAACAAGTTGCACAAGTAATTGCTATTACAAATTATAACATTTGTTAAACATTTTACGTACCATTCGCGTTTCAAATGAATGTGGCGCCACAATAATTACTACCGCTTTGCGGTTAAAAGTGGCGTGAAACCAGAAGAAACAGCAGTTTTCAGGTTATGTTACATGCATGATATCACTAATTTTTTGTTTGTTTCTAGTGCGTGTCTTTTTCAACGTATTTTGTTAGATTTTGGGGTGCCTCCGCATTTTAAATAAAACAATTTTGAAAATCAAGATATACTACATGTAAACGTTACGGAAAATCAAAATTATTGGTTTTTTATAGTGCCATTCAAGATTGACATAGAAATTTGGTGCCGCAACAATTACCGCAGCCTTACGGTCGAAAGTGGCATGAAAACAACAGCAGTTTAGGTTATGTACATAAATGATACCAGTAATTATTTGTTTTTTGGCAATGCATATGTTATATATTCTTTGACACTTTCGCGGTTTCTCGAACTGTCAATATTAATTACCATTCTTTCGGCTTAGACTGCATCGGCATTTGGGGACTACACCCAGCATTATCAGGTAAGCACCGACCTGTAGCTGGTCTGCCTTTACAAGCATTTGCTCTAGAAGTTTGAGCAATATTTGTTCGTAGGCCTAAACAGGGCCGTGTGCTTAGATTATTCAAACTTTGGGGCGGACAAGGATTTGATTTTAATGTATTTTGTTTGCCAGGGCAATAATATTTAATAGGTTTATGCATGTTAACTGTTTGTGAACCCATACAAACTAACGTTTCGCAAGACATTCCAGCTTGCATCTTCAGAGTGAATAAAACACGATGGTCTATTCACTCTGTGTATTGTAATATTGACAATGTATATGTTGTTTTAATTATTTTACAAGACGTAGCGATCTACATAGAGAACCTACAGCTCAACGTGGGCTCCGAACCACGGGAGGTGTCAACAGTTGTACTCCAAAGAAGATTTATTAGGCAGAATACCTTCCTTATTTGGAATTGCCATGCGTCGGAGAACGGCCATTAAAAACCCAATATTCCGATGCTGGGAATTGAACCGCAGACTTCTGTGTAGAAATCTCACGCGCTAGCCTCTAGCAAACGGCCGCTTCATATTGTTGTAATAAGTGACTATTTTAAAATGGAACGAAAGTGCCGTTACAAAATTAATATGTAAGGGGTCTACTTGCTTCTATTATTATTTATTTTAGGTCGTCGCAGTATGATAGCAGATTTTGTGTTGCTTCCACGTTTTTAAATAAATTGAAACTTAAAGTCTGGAAGCAAACCGTTAGAAAAATAACGTTTTCTCCATTTTATGTGTTATTCGCGAGTTAAATAGAGTTTTGGTGCGGTAACAACTTGCGGGCAATCATAGCCTGAAAACAACAGAAACAGCTGTGTTTAGGTTATGTCACACGAATGTTGCCACTAATTTCTTATCTATTTGCAATATGTGTCTTGTGTTACTTATTTTATTAAGTTAATTTAAAATGGAAAAAATACTGTAGCCAAATCAATATGTAAGAGGTTTACTTGCTTCTATTATTATTTTCTTAGGTTTGTGCTAGTATGGAAGCAAATTTTGTGTTGCTACCTCATTTATAAATAAAGCAGTTTGATATATTATGTATTATTGAAGCACAGCATGTAAATGCTAATGAAAACTAAACCATTTATTTCTTAAGTTGACGGTGTGCATATTGTGTTACTTACTTTAATCAGTAATCATTAAAAATATGTCATATGTACAAGGTGTTTCACGGGAGAGTACGAATCTACAATTCCAAAAGTAGACAATCTAATCTACATATCACAAAATACTGCAATATCTAAAGTTTTATTGAGGGTATTGAATCAGAGATGCTTGTTTGATATATATGGCAGTTTACATGATAGTGTGCGAGAGCGCCATCTTGCTGCTACCACATATGCCGTATTTTATTTAAATCCACTTCTTTAAGTAAGAGTGGCAATATGTCATTTGTTTGTCGGTTTGTGCATATACATATTATTCAAAATTTGTTTGTGGAATGAGTTTTGTTGTTGGTTTTGATTGGGGAAGATCTAGGACGCGGATTTCCAAGGAAGTCTTTGTAGAGGTCTGCCTGTTTCACATAAATTTCTTACTTTAAGGTTCTTGCAGTAATAGAAAGAGCATTTGCAGATTTTTGTTGTTGCCACATTTGTAAGTACACAGTTTTGAGAAATACACAAAAGCAAACTTGAAATTTAGTAAAAGTAGGCAGATCTGATACGTTTCCGCTAAAATATAGTGAAAAACTGTCCTGTTGGAAGCAGCGGAATTTCTTATTTTGAAGCACCTTTCCTATATTTATTGTTTCACTATTTAAATTTGTTTATTTTATTGATTACTTTAACGTTGCACCCATATATTTTCAGAATTTGTGGCTATTATACAAAGTGATTCTAAATATGTGCGAAAAACTTTATCCACGTATTGCTGAAGGCATTTAACCCCCAAAGCACTTGTAATTTTGCATAATTGGACACCGTCACGTAGATATAGGCTTTCAACGTTTTTTTTACATTAATTCAGTAAAATGATAGTCAAAGTCAAAAATTTGATTCAAAAATTGGTAAATTAACGTATATCCTAAAACTGAGATCGATAACACAAGTTTTTTTTTGCAGCTTCTGTTTTCAAAGAAACAATTTTTTTCAAATATTTATTATAAGGGTTTCGAATTGAAATGACAAGTTAAATACGTACTCCTAATTTACAAAATTTTTCACTTTTTGATCAAATTTTATTCACTTTCCACACGCAATGTACATTTTGGTTAGAAATTAAGCTTGACTGTTAGCTTTCCAAACCATGGAGTTTACCAAAATGGGAGAAGAACAAAAAAAGTTACTTACATTTTAAGAATTGATGTAAAAAAAACTTGGAAGCGCCATATCTCCGTACCAGCGCCGAATTCAAAAAGTTACTAGGTATTTTAGAGGTTAAATACATCCAGCTACACCATGTATAGACATACTCCTTGAATTTAAATCAGAAAACAGTTTGCTCTTTATTAATTTCATTACTGAATGATCCCATGATAAAATAAATAGGTAATGAAAAGCCCTTACTTTCTGTTTTGCAACTATCACTTCATAAAATAAGTTAAATATTATACAGAGTAGTACAAGTTTGTAGTACAAGTTTGTATCATCATGTATACACGTATACGTATTTGTTTTGGTTGTTTTCTCACCAGTTTTAGTCGCACGAGGACAGTAATTGTTGCGACACCAAATCATGGTTTGAATTACGAATATTCAAACCGGTACGGGGACAATGGCTCAAATATGACAGTTGTCTTTTTTATGATTTATCCAGTTGGGTCCTAAATAATTTTAATTAATAATCCTCGTATTGAGTGTCACGATTTAACTTTATTGTGTGCTAAGGTGTTTGGAGAAAATTATTATTAAAGATTACTTTTCTCTATATAATCGCTATCCCTAAACATGTTTTCAAGAGAATTGTCTAATTTATTTGATAATAATTGAAAGGGATCCTGAAGTAGTCAAATTTTTAGTAACAGAAGTAACAGTAGGAAATATTATACGTGACAACTACTAAAAGAGTACCTGCAGCAGTTCTACAGAATCTAAAAATTATTAATAATTGCACAAAAAAACTCGTTAGAAGGGATTTAAACTCGAAAACTTCTTCGTTGGAGCAGTCACAAGTAATAAATAGATTGTATATGGACAATAATAATAATAATTAGTAACAATAAATATTGTTTTCCTATAATTGTACACAACAGTAATTGTTGTTTTCCCATGTTCTACTTGTATTTTTGCTTGACTATAAAAGTTAGAAGATCTAAGATCTAAGATCTAACCATCGTATTAATAGAAATAACTGCAATTAGTAGAAGGAACACGGAAAGTTAATGGTAAATGCAACCAAAAGGCCTTATTTTGGACTCCAGAAGTCAAAGAAATTTCTTGGAATGCTCAATAATGAGTCAACATAGAGAAATCCCAAATTGTAAAATACTTAAAAACTCATATTATTTAAATTTTATAACTTAAAATGATTTTAAAGAATAATTCTATTCTACTATTCATATTTTCTATTAATATTGCTGGAAAATTGTTCGACCATACAGTTTTCGATTACAGAAACTAGATGATTATGATACCTCTGGCCGGTTCTAGATAACTTGTTCGCCAGTATATGCTCATCGCCGTTTGCTCGCCACCGATTTCTCTATTGCCGAATGCTTGCTGAGAAAGATGCTCGACAAGACAGTTGCTCGCCATCCGTTTGCTCAACAGCCAACTTGCTAGCCATACTAAGTATAATTTCAGCAATTCAGAAAAACAAGTCTATAGTTTGTTAGGTACGTTCCTTTTTAAAATAATTTAACATATCTTTTGTTATATAATTCAAACCTTTAATTCTATTTTAGTTACTAACTCTTTGCACTTCTAATTAATGTTATTAAGAGAAAAAACCCAAATATTACCTTATACGAATTCAAATACAGGAACACGGAACTCTGCTTTGACTATCAACATTCATTAGACCTCAGAGGTACACATCTATATTTTGAGAATTACCAATAGCATGTACTGATGCCTACGGATAATATTTTATGTTCAAAACAAGTTGCTTGTCGAGCATTTGTCTGGCGAGCAAATAGTTGTCGAGCAAAGAGAACCGCAAGCAAACGATAGGCGAGCAGATTGTCGCGAGCAAACGGTGGCGAGCAAACAGTGGCGAGCAAACGGTAGCGAGCAAACAGTGGCGAGCAAACGGTGACGAGCAAACGGTGGAGAGCAAGGAGGAGGTCATCTTCTAGCCATATTAACCAGACCAGAAGCATATAGAAAATGAGAAAATTACCTGAGTTTCAAAAGAGCTAAAGAAAATACATTATTTATAGTAAACCTCGGTTCTGGCAAATTTTCGGGTGTAACAACTATAAAAATGTTGTATAAAATTTGTTTGTACGAATACAATGGCGTTACCTACTTAGAGATATTATGTTCTGCCGTGAATTAATATTCGATATTGTTATAAATAATCACACTCAGGCTATTTTAGGAAATTTTTGTTTTGTTGTGCTTTTAGATGCATTTTTTTGCTTAGTTAATATCTTATCAGTAATTGTCGTTGGTTTACGCGTTTTTATATTTTAATCGTGTTAATTTTTAAATATCAATGTATTAAACAAGAACAAAATTTCACATAGTTTTCATGTCAATGCAAGGGCAAAACTTTTGTGTTCAAAACACAATGATATTATTTTAGTTTTTTAGACATAATAGAAAACGTTGAAATCTCAACGCAGAAAATTTTGTACGCATTTAATTACCATAGATTTGAAGACAGAATGATTTATTTCACGTGTAACATTTTTTTTTACCATAAATTATAATATGTATATGAATTTTATATATATTTTAGTCTAAAACCTGTTTTAGGCGAGGTAAATCAGTGTGTCTCATCATCACACCCCCTGTAGATATATCTAGTTTTACTGCGAATTATATTCTTTAAAATACTTTTTATGCGTCTCTAGGTTGCAACATATTAATAGCTTCATTATCATTAAAATCGCAAAATTAATCTAACGGTTTATGCAAAGCTTCATGGTATATGTCTCAATATACGGTGTGGTCAAAAAAATTCAATCACACTGTTTAGGATATAAAGTTGCGTCGTTGATTGGTTTATAGTTTGGCAAGATTGTACTACTAACACACCGTCTAATCAAAGACATATGGATTTTGTTCTAAAGGCGGCCACGATTGTTATTTTTTTATCGCACCGTATAAATTAGAGCCTGTAACTTGTCAATTTATTCCCTGTTTAATACAGTTACATACAATTTACATTTCGAAAAGTATTTCCTAAAACATACAGTACTTCGCTTTGTAATTCTTGAGGTTAGGTTACATTGGATGCGTTTACTCAAACAATATAAAAATCGATACAATATAAATAAATTGGCTTGTTTATAGAAACCAGGAAAATATTTAGTACATTTTGTGCATGGTTTCTAAAAAAATGGAAAACAAGTTCGGCTTTACTGGAAGGGGGGGTCGTCCTTTTTGAAATATTTTTAATGGAAGTTGAAGCGTTTAAATTCAACTAATTAATTATGTAACTGTATTTAATTATAATGCTGGATAGACTTTCGACTGTTTAAAATGTTAATATGACTTAACTCAATTATTCACATTTTTTAGAATTTTATAAAACTTATTTTCCGTTAAGTTGTTTGTAATTAATTACGGATAACATTTAGAAAATAAACTTTTTTTTAAGGAAATGCGTTGCTATGGTAATTATGATTCTAATACCTACATTTAGTTCTGTAATGGATTTTCATCTATGCAAGATAATTAAAAAAAATTGGTAAGATGTAAGCTTTGGAATTTTTCTGTGGTTCACGAAGCAATTCTCAACGAACTGCTAAGCTTGTTTGACATTTTTTTGAACACAGTGTATATATTCATTTTTAATTATTGTTAATTATAAGTAATAAAGAAATTGAAGACGTTGCTTTTTGAAGGAAATTAACAAAGTGTGTTAGATATCGTTAGGAAATAATCCAGAATTAATGGGTGAAAATCTTAGAAATTAAAATTTTGACTAAATAAAATTTGTGATAACAAAGATTTTCTAATTTTAAAGATCAATTAAAGAGAAATTGTAAGATTAGTTTGTCAATGTGTCTCTTGTTACTGATTTTGAGATTTTAGAATATGTTTTTTTAACAGTTTGCTTTATGTTTGTAAGCAAGTAAATTAGTGTGGAATTTGATTAATTTCGTTAAATTTGCAATTTAAAATTAATCAAGTTAGCGTTGAATACGTATAAACAACAAGGTATCTGAGATAGAGTAGAAATCTCACACATTGTAATCTGAGTAATCATGGTTCCACCTGTAATTTTGCATTTCAAGCTTAAACAAGTAGAAATTTTTAATAATTAACTTTTAAACAATAGCTGTAAAGCCGCAAGTTGTGGGTATTAGTGATTAATTGTGGCTTATTACTTACGAAAATCAAATTAAGGATTACATTAGGCAAATACAATAGCAAACAAGCCGCTTTGCAAAATAACAGATAATCAGAAAGTAAATTATGAAACCAGGAATTTTTATTATTTACTCTGATTTAAATTTGCAAAATATTTAAATGGTTGTTCTCTTTATATAGAAAGAAGAGTAAGAATACAAATAAACATTAAAGTAATTACAATATGTCTATTTTATTTTTTAAATGCATCTCCTGATAATTTAGCAAATTGGAAAGCGTTTAAGATGTTGAGATTTTTTTATCCAATTCCCGCCAGTTAAAAATATCTCAGAACATCAAATTCCATTCTACATTTCCACTCAAACAAAGCCAATTATGAAGTGAGCCACTTGAAACTTCAGATTAGGGCGCACATTAGATGAAAAGGCGAAAGAAAGGAAAAGTCACTTCGTTAATAGCATTCAAGCTGCCGTTGAAGGGATAAGGGTAATATCCTGCGGCGAACGCCGGGAATGGCCTCCAGAATCAGGTCTTCACAAAAGATTTGCGCCCAAGATTGGAAATGATTAGATTTAATACACTAATAAAAGACCAGATTTACTGTCACAGTTTTAAGCTCCAAATTGCCTTTAGCTGTTTTCTTGCACTGCCATGGCAACCGTAAAATTGTAAAAGCAAACTTTGGCGGTGAATATTTCTTGTGCGCAGGAAACAAGAAAAGGAGAACTATTTTTGAAATAGATCAAGCTAATTTAGTTCTTTATAAGATCTAACGAGGTGTAAGGCTGATACAAGAATGAATGAATGAAATATAAGAATATTCCAAGAGAGAAAATTTAAATCATTATTTAGCTGCAAAAATGGAGGTATGTATTTTTTAATTAAGGTAAAGGTTCAAATATATTTCGTCAAACTATATAAGAAAAAATATTTGTAAAAAGGTACAAAGTGTTTAGTAGAGAAATTTAATAAGAAGCTAATAAACAAAAAGGTTTTTTATTTTTCGTGGTAGCCCGAAGGCTTAAAGGACGAAAACGTATTCAGCTACGAGTTGGGGCCGAATGAAGCTTACCTTGAAAAGGATAACCACCGAAAATCGGGCGTATATCCATTTCTAACTTCACCACAGCGTCCGTCCGACACGTCAAACAAATCCGCGGTTATTTAAGCTCTCCACAATTCAAAATCCATAAAAGTTTCCCGTCCAGCAAGAGCGGTTTCGAACTACATTTTCACATTTCTCCGAGGAATTGGGCGGCTGAGAAGAAAGGCAGAAAATTTCACCACAAAACTAGTACTAGCACCATGAAAACTGCATACAAACTGAATTATGAAGCATAACAATTTCAATTGAACGAAAAAAATAATTTTGCAACTGGTTGTAAAGTGATCCCCCGTACCATTGGTCGGTAACACTCATATGTCCTATTGTATTAAAAGAAGGTAGTTTTGATGGCGTTGCACGACGCCTTGTTGCACTTTTTTGCTCGTCCACTTCACCAACACTCACTTCCGTGCACCCAAAGTGCATACATGCAAGAGGAGGGACCTCCGCATTATTACCTAAACGCACGGGTACCGGTGGGTAAGAATGGGAGGTACTTTGATATGGTACAGCCTCGCTTCATGCAAAATATTGGTAAAAAGGGTATTAAACTCTTTTTTATTGCCCACCTTATATGGGAATAAATGGAGGTTTTTAAAATGGTTACTGAAGACCGCGAGGAAATTCGCCTAATATTTTTTAAAATATTTTAGTGCTATTTTATGAATTTACCAAACCTGTTACATTCGAAAATTTAATTACCGTAAAACCCACCGCATCTGCATCCTGGGGATATGCAAAACAAGCTGAATTTCCGTGCTAATCCCTTAGGAACACTTACAACTGCCTGCACCATTTCTGAGAGATTGCGACAGTAATAACATCAACGGTCCTAATTAATATGCTTTACCCATTCCCAATTTTTAATCTACAAAAATTAGCCGTTGAAATAACGACTTAAATCCAATGCTTTCGTAAATCTGCTACATTTTTCAAATAAAGTTCCTCTAACAGGCCATTCTCTTAATAAATACAAAATTCAAATTTTCTTACTTCCGGGGCAAAAAGCTCCCATGATGCTTTTAAAACTTTATTCCGAAAGGCCGGTAATTTACAAATATTTAAGGAATTTCTGTAATCGCGAATGAAATTTACTTACGAGATTTGTAGAATTTTTGAGGTTTGTTATATTCAGGTCGGAATTTAAGTATACGAATTTCAAGTGAAGTGTAAACAACTAAAAGTTCAAATTCTTTCCCCACATACCTTCGTACAAAGTACATTTGAGCGTCAGAGGCGTACTGAAGGTAAAATTTGTACAATATAAAAGTTGAAAATTGCCAGTACCATTAGATTTTTGCGCCATTGAAATTTTAAATTAAACTTTCAAGCTAACCATGGGTTCATAAGTAAGCAACTAATGTTTATTGATAAAGTGATAATACATTTTAGTGATTAGTTGAAATATCATAGGTATTTAAAAACGTAGCAATTCTAATATAATAAAAGAACGTTAGGAAATATTGAAAATAAAAAATAAGAAATTCAGATGTGGAAATTGAATTTGAGGATCATTTCTTAAATTTTTGTATAACGTACAGACGGCATAATAACATTATCATAATAAAACTATATAAAGCAATTATACAACTTTTTGATAAATGAAGACATACCATACCTGAAGAAAGCAAATATTTGAATAAAAGGACGAACAATATACAGAAAAAGTGAAAATAAACGTTTAGAATAAAGATGAAAATGGAAGGAGTATACTTAGAAAGTCGTGGTATACACGATAAATATGGTAGTGGAGAAGGTGACTGGTATACTAAGAAGAAAACGAATAAGAAGAGAGCTATATTGGAAGAAAAAATGGAGGAAGTAACAAATGAGTGAGTCATAAAGTAGGAATGGTGAAGATACAACTGGAAGACTCAATGAATTACAGTTGAACGAAGTCGCTTACTTAGAAAGTCATGTTATACACCATGAATAAGGTAGTGGAGAAGGTGACTGGTACACTAATAAGAAAACAAAAAAGGAGAGAGCTATATTAGAAGCAAAAATGAAGAAAATATCAGATGATGAGTCATAAATAATGAATGGTGAAGATGCAACTGGACGACACAATGAATTACAGTTGAACGAAGGAGCATACTTAGAAAATCATGGTATACACGATAAATAAGGTAGTGGAGAAGGTGACGGGTACATTAAGAAGAAAACGAATAAGAAGAGAGCTATATTTGAAACAAAAAATGGAGGAAGTAACAAATGTGTGAGTCATGAAGAAGCAATGGTGAAGACACAATTGGAAGACTCAATGAATTACAGTTAAACGAAAGAGTATACATAGTCATGGTATTACGATGAATAAGGTAGTGGAGAAGGTGATTGGTATACTAAGAAGAAAACGATTAGAAGAGAGCTGTATTATAAGAAAAAATAGAGGAAATAACAAATGCATGAGTCATAAAGAAGCAATGGTGAAGACACAACTAGAAGACTCACTGAATTTCAGTTGAACGAAGGAGGATACTTAGAAATTCATGGTATACACGATAAATAAGGTAATGGAGAAGGTGACTGGTATACTAAGAAGAAAACGAAGAAGAAGAGAGCTGTATTATAAGCAAAAATGGAGGAAGTAGTAAATGCATCAGTCATAAAGAAGCAATGGTGAAGACACAACTGGAAGACTCGATGAGTTACAGCTGAGCGAAAGAGTATTCTTAGAAAGTAATGGTATACACGATGAATAAGGTAGTGGAGAAGGTGACTGGTATGCTGAGAAGAAAACGAATAAGAAGAAAGCTATATTGGAACAGCAAAATGAAGGAAGTAACAAATGAGTGGGTCATAAAGAAGGAAAGGTGAAGACACAACCGGAAGACTAAATGAGTTATAGTTGAAAAGAGAGGTTAGAATGATGGTGACACGTAGCCAGAAACTGATTAGAAAATTGATCACTTAAAGAAGAAGGAATGAAGGACGTATTAAGTTAGCGAGAAAGAGGAAAGAGCGAAAATAAAGAAGCAGACAAGCAGACAATAGAAAAGGTAATAAAAGAAGACGGTTATCAGAAATGCTAAGGTGGTAGGAAGTCGGGAGATGGATAGAGTGTGAGGTACTCGAGAATAAATATTTGTAGAGAAAGAGATTAGTGGGAACAATAACACACCGCTTAAATAAGTGGTAAGAACTTGCAAGCGCAGGAAGAGAGAAGATTGGTAAGCAAGAAGGAGCCAGAAGAAAGCTAGAATGAGGATTATAAGCAAAAATTGGTAAATTAGTGGCAATTGCAGAAATGGCGAGTGTGTTGGGGAGAATAGAAGGCGAATGCTATTGAAACTGCTATGGTAAGAAGATACCTATATATGAATGAAGGACTGAAGCAAAAAGTAAGTGTGGAAGAAGGGTACCACCACTATAAAAAATGGTAACTTGAATAAGGGTAAGAACCTAAAAGATTAGGAAGAATGAAAGTGAAAGGCGAACCAGAAGTGTTTATGTATAAAGAAATGAATAAAAAAAATGAAGAGTAACGAAGATAAATAAAAATGAGTAAATGATAGAAAAATAATGGGACAGCGAGGTCTATAAGGAGGGTAGGAGAAAAAATTAAAAAATTTACTAAAACCGTTGAGGATGAGAAATGTAGCGGGAAGCAGGCGAAAGAATAAGAAGTAGTACGGTATACAAACTACAATTTTAAATTAGTAGGAATTAAAGGTGGCGTGGCGAGATATTGTGTAGAAAATATGGCGATATAAAGGGAAGTAAACTACTGAGAAATAGCGAAAATATAAAAGGAGAAGCGCACTGTAATTAAAGGGACTGTTTGCATTGGAAAAGAGCAGACCGACGAAATAAGTTGGGAAAAAGTGGGAGACTAAAAAGGAAGAAGAGAAGAGGACGAAAAGGGAGACCATCCCGTAAATTAATTTTTATAAACTCTTGTACTGCTTTAGTGTACGGACTCGATTTTTAAAATTAAAAATTATTCTAGTTTAAGATTGATGTATTATTTAACATTTATTAGACTTCCATTGTTGACTTGATAAAGAGTATATCTTCAGAGGTTCACCTCAGCTAAAATTTCTTTGGAAAATCTAAGCTCCTACTGAATATGATAATGTAGTTGCCGCAATACATATTTACATTGTTTAAATATTCTGGAGCGACGGTCCTAAGATAGAGGTCAGCACTTTAGACTACGCTGAAGGTCTGAAGTTCAATTTCCACCGCCGAAACATCGTTTTTTAACGGCCGTTTTCCCACGCATGGCAATGGTAAACCAGCAAGATATTCTGCTTAGTAAATCTTTTCTGGAGTAGAAGTGTTTACATTTCCCGTGGTTCGCAGTCCACAATAAGCTGTAGGTCCTCTGTGTCTGCGGTACTTTAAAACGCGCAACACACGCGTAGGAGAGAAGATCGCTACGTTATTAGGTTTGTTAAAGTGGGAGAAGAAAGGGCACGTAGAAAAAAATGGGCATACAGAAGAGGTAGAGACATGGTTGAAATTCTGCCAGAATGGTGAACACAAGCATAAAGAGTTTGGCACAGTGAAAGAAGTGAGGTAGAAACATTAAAGAAAAGCGAAAAAACGATTGAAGGTGTGTTAGACAAGAGGTGGGAGAATTTGGACGGGCGTAGAAAAAGCGAATACTTTAAACAACGGAAAAATAAAAAATTCGAAGGTAGCTAGAAGAAGACACAAAAAGATGGGAGGGGTGGAAGGAGAATTAGTGTAGGAAAGGAACAGGCATGGGGAGAAAAGAGCAAAGTGCGAAGAAGGAAGAAGAGAGAGAAAGAGAGGAAGTGTCTCCCTTTTTAACTCTTTCTATTTTGTTTGTAAAAATTTATATTTTTTTATTTATTTTATATCTGTTTGCTAAGCAGTTCAATAAGATTGAAGTCTTTACTTTAATTATTTCGGGTTTATTATTTTACAGCAGATGTCCTTCGTTCAAATTTGTTTTTTTTTCTTTCAACCTTGGTACCTTTTATTCTCAAATCTGCTAAATTTAGATTACGTTCTTTGAAAACCTTTTCGTCACAGATTTCAAATTTAAAAATTCGTGGACTTATCCGGAGTTCATTAAAGGAGGCTGCTAATTAATAACCAACCACGAGAGTTTCGTAATTTATGAATAAAAACTTTCACATTTTAAGTCTCGCCTGAATGAAGGCTATCAATTCGTAGAGTTAATCTTTACATGGGCGGAGGAGCTGGGACGCGCACAGAATGAAATTTTTCTGGGTTTACGAACGTACTACGCTTATTGTTTTCGATTTTTACGTTCCAAATCTTCATATCATCTCACTGACAATAAATTACAGGCTTAATGGGTTCTATCATCCTTCATTTATTGGCCTTTCTGATTGAAAACGTGTAAAAGTTTTATGTACTTAACAATAGTAATTTTCTTGTTTTATGGGTTGTATTAAATATATGGGGCGGTTTGATTTTATTTTTATGGTGGGTGTATATTCTAATTTAGATATTTTATTGTTATTATTTGTTCAAAGTTTAATTTTTCAAATATCTGCCGGGGGCGGCGTGCATGAGTTATCCAGTAGTCATCAAGACCTTGGCCTTGCGAACTACCAACGACAAATTTTACGCGAATCTTAAGAAGAGCGAAAAATTTTGAACGTTTATGTAAAGTCTTGTCCTTTCCCTTGATTTTTACGATTCAGGGGAACCTTCCAGGTGGTCCAAAAAATTTTGGCCATTCATACATTCAACACTGAATGGGCTGCACATTAAATTAGTTATGGTAAAGCCCCGCTCACTTTTTGTGTGGAATGGCAGTAGTTTGAAATTTCTTAGAAATTCTAACAGTCTTCTTAGAACTTCCTTTTGCAATTTGTTACAGCTTGATTTGGGAATTCAAATATGGTAATGCGGTAACGTATGTAACTACCAAAAATGTATAAAAGCGGAATTTTAAAACGGGGTGTGGACGGAAGATAACTCCTCACTCAGGCAACATATTAAGATTTTGTTTGCCCCATAATAAGTACACCCCTTGTACTTATTTACAAATTATTTTCGTTTGTACAGGTTGTTCACACTGTGTTACACTGAACATAATATACTTTTTAAATAGCATACCCATGTACACTACGGCAGTTTTGGAAAGCTACCTCTAGGCGGTAAAGGGAGTTAATTGACAAAAATAATCCATTTCTTGTAGTGGCCAAACTGTTCGTGATAGAGATATCCGGTTCTCAAGGAAAAAGTTTTTTATGCAGATTACATATATATGTGGCAAAATTGCTGCTTGTTTTGATATATTCCGGGTTTATTAGCTTCTACGAACCTTCAGATCTTATTTTTTTAATAACATTCTATATATTTTTGGTGGATGAATATTGTTTAAGTTTTTTTTAATACTGCGTTTAAAATATATCTATTTCTTCCGATCCTGAATATATAAATCAAAATCAAAATGATCTGCATAACGAAAACTAGGGTAACTAACATATTGCAGAAACTTCTGAAGAAGAAGCAAGAACATCTAAAATTTTGGGAAGAAAACGTATTTTTCATTATTTAACAAAATAATTAAAGTTACTAACATAGAGGTTTAATTTGTCATAGAAATTCCTGTTTTCCAGTGTTACTAGTGTAATTTTACGTAACTGTATCAATCACCACCTGTACGAGGTGGTAATATATATTATACAAATTCCGATTGTTGGGCACACAAAAACAGTATTTGTTTTTAAAAAACACTTTCTTCTATTGGTTTTTTCCAAAGTACCCGGTATTTCTTTAGAACTTGGTGATTATTAATTCTTAATGTTCTAGGAAGTTTTCTTGTAATTAAAATAAAATTTTATCTTTGCTGGAAACTATTTAGTGCATAAACAATTAATTTAAAAAATTATACACGAGTGGTTTAATAATGAAGTTCAAAAGTTTGAACGTAGGTTCCCTAAAACCGATTCCTTCACGTGTACATTTTAAAAGTAAATATTTGTTTTGAATTTTACCATAAAAACAACAACATTCTTATAGGAAATTATATATATTTTGAAATATTATTGCAAAGTTAATTTCTTGTCGTGGGCTGTGAACGCTTCGGGCTGAATTATTCCATAAAATTCCCGTAATAAATTTCATCAGATATCATGTACAGCTTTTTCTTACATGTATCATTTTTTAAATTCTTCTTCTTGGTTTGGTATTGTCATGAAGTGCATTTTGTCTGGATGGCGAAGGTTTTTCTTATTTTGAAATTATTATCGTGTGTGTTAGTTCTGTGTTACTTTACCGTCTTTTCTGTGTATTGTTGTGTTTGTGCATCTTTTATTACAGTTTTTACAAGGTATTTATTAAGCGTTTGTGTTTTTCATAGTACATATAATATTGCACATCATATTGTTTCTTCTTTTACTTTTTGACCATTATTCGTCCATTGTTGGACAAGGGCCTCTCTGATGAGTCTCCAATTCTCTCTAGCGTGCGTCTTATTTCTCAGGTCCTCCAGATATCATCGGCCTAGCTGAGCTGTAGTCTACTTCTAGGTCGTTCCGCTGTCCATGTTCTCTATGTTATAGTTTTTGTTGCACTTGTTGTCGCTTTGCTTCATTGTATAACCAGATAATCTTCATTTAAGTGAAACTACAGTACCCTCACTTCAGTTTTTTGTTTTTTTTTTGTATTATGTTTTATATTTTACTGTTAGTTCTCTGATGTATAGCACTGAGATATTTTTAAGTGGTTTTCAACTCCTATGGCTTAGTTGTAATAGACTTTGGAAACATGTTTTGTAGAACGTTTCCAAAGTTGATGGGACAATGGGACTTTTTAAAATCGAATTTGGGTGATTTTCTGGGCTTGTTAGAAGGATGAATTAATGTTATTGCTGTTTCTGTATTTACTGGGGAGGCATGATTATCTACGGTAGTTATTGGTCCGTGAAGGTTTGGTGCGTAATTCGTGGAAACAGTAGATATCTTGATTCACATGTTTTTCTAACATGGTATGCAGAAATACTTTTGGTTTGCCTTTTGAAATGACTACTACCACTATTTCTAATTTTTTCTGTATTCGGTGTTCTCTAGATATTTTGATACACGAAATACGATGATCTTTTACGTGCTTCCACAAAGTGACGGAACATCCAGTAAACAATATGGTATGTTGGAAATCTGTTACGTGGTATTTGGATCTATTAACAGTATTGGTGTGTATACTATTGAAGTATTTAATAAACGAGCTTATAAGACAATGCTCGATAACTATCTTTATATTCGTGTTGTTCCTTCGGTATATTAATGTGGCTCCCCAGGGCGTTACATAGTTTGTTCAAATATTAGTTATTCTTCATATTATATTTCTGCTACAGTATGTGTCCCTAAACCGATATATATATATATATATATATATATATATGTATATACAGTGTGTATCAGAAATAGGTACAAATATTAAATCCGATGGTAGATTACAATATATACAAACTACAAAAAATATTTCTTGGTCAATGGGACCCTTAAGATATGAGAAATTAATATTTGAAAATTTGACCCAAAATTGTTTGAGTACCGCAGGATAATAACAAAAATTTGAGTTCAAAGACATGTTATGCAAAGGAGAGTAAGATAGAAGTGCAAAAAATTTCTTATCACCTGCCACAAACCAATACTATTAGGTAGGTCAGCAATTTTTATTCAGTTATCACAAGCCAGACAAGTTTTTACGCGTTTGCCACTTTGGATTTACTTTACAATTAGGTAATAACCTTCTACAGCTTAAATTCATTATCTATGCATCATCAACAGTTCTCAAACAACAATTTATTTTGCTTTTTAATTAAAAATAATAAACATAATGATTTTTGAAAAATGAATACTACCACTGAATTCTACTTGAGCCAGTCTATTACTGGTTTAAATATTTGTACCTATTTCTGATACCCCTGTGTATATATATATATTGATAGCTGTTAAGCTGTCACCTCCGGGTCATGAATATGGCGACCTGACCTCCGGGTTACCCCGATATCCTGGGTCTTATATAAGGGTATATTTGTGATGAGGGGGAAGTCTAGAATACGGTTTCCTAAAGAGGGGAAACGATTTCTCAAAAAACAAATTTGTGTATATAGTTCATATGCGAGATACAAAGTCACCTCCACTTGTATATATATATTATGTTATGCATACACCTTAGTGACCTCCAGCAGTGTTGCCGCATTTTACGGAGGCCGATACGTTCTGCCTCTCGACATATCGAATATATGTACGTTGAATATTTAGTACAGTATTAGAACGCCAATGTAATTTCGGAATCAGTTTCTTTGAACTTATTTGTGGTTTTTGTAATTCTTTTACTGAGTATGAATATTTCTGTAGCAATTTACCCGACTAATAGTTAAAAATTAGTGATTGATCACCTATTTATGTTGTTAAAGATGAGAGGTGTCTTATGGCTGCTCAATCGCTGCCGCCTTTATCAATTTACGGATCAGGAGAAGTTTCATTGCGGTATTCACGCACAAATCGTACAAAATAAGGGTCACATAGTGCATAAAAATAATTTTTTCCTGTGGATTATTTAAAGGCTCAATCTTATAGGAATTCTAAGAGCAATACTTGAAAAAGAAAGATATCATTTTCTCCATTTACACGGTTTCTCAAAATTCAAATGAAAAAAAGGAGGGGTTGAAATCGATATTGTTATGTCAGAATACCTGTGATAACCCTTATATTTTACTTTAAATTTCTTTTTCACAAGTTTTTTTCAGTTTTTCAGACTTTAGTAACGCTAATGATACAGAAAAATAGGAATGAAACATTTGTTTCAGTTTTTAAGAACTACCTGTGTTCGCGAAGGTAGAATCTACCAATGCATGCCGAAATACTCTATAAAAGAGTATTGATATCTAATGCATTGCTGATTCATATGGTAAAGTTCCTGCCTGCAATTTTCAAAAAAATATTTATTTCTATTTTGTATTAAAGGAGCTACTAAAGTGAAATTAAAATTTATCTGATTTTCTTACCATCAGAACACTCTGTTAGTAATTTACTTATTCGTATATTATACGCATTGTTTTTTACATTGGCTGCAGTTCGTTTTCGTTGGTAAAAAATAACTTTTATTTATTATTTATTATTTATTTATTATTTAAATCTCTTTTAGTAAACGACTTTATTAAAAAAATATAGAGCTAACAGGAAAAATAGTTTTGAGTAGTAATGAGAAAAGGGAAAAAAATTAAAAAGCAGCAAACTGTTATATCAGCCTAATTATAATGAATTAAGTGGAAGAGTCAGGGGATTGTACATAACAAACTACGTCAAGGAATGGCACGTCACCAGTTAAGGGTAAATACAAATTTGCTTGTTAAAAAGTAAACAAATACTTTCTTTTTATTGATCATTTAAACAACACGTGACTTACAGTTTCATCCTTCACAATTATGTATTCCTGGTAAGAAGCATATTCCGGCACCTGTTATTTTATTCTTATTTCAATATGCCGGCACATTTTTAAAATGACCCCAGTATTCAAGAAGCTATAATTGCTTAGAATTGTTTATACCCTAAGTAGTAATTCAATAATTAACTCCATTTACCATTACAGTTTGTACAGCAACTCACATTGAATAAATAAATTAATTATAATGTTATTCAAAATTCAACACATTATTTTGTATTTTGACTAGTGGAAGAATCACACAAAAAAGAGCAAATTCACCTTCCACCAGATGAAATTTCCCAGAAAGAATTTAGTACTCATAAAACGCATTTAAGTAAATAAATTAATACTTTTTATTAGGAAGATGTGGATTAGACGTGGTGGTAGCTCAGTTGGTAGAGCGCTCGCTTTCTGAATAAAACGTCGATTCTGGCTTGGGTTCGAAACCTAAGCATTACTATGCACATTTATAAACACCTTGTCTGCAACCCATTACACACAATTTCCCAATTCGGCTTGCAACCGTGGGATCTTAATGCTAAAAACCTTCTCTGGAATTTCAGTCGTTCGGATTCGACGTTAAACTGTAGGTCCCCCGTGTTTCTACCTTAGCGCCGAGGAGAAACACGTGGCAGAGAAGAGGCCGATGCCCAGCAGTGGGATGGAAAGGCTGTTGATTAGGAAGATGCAAGAAAAAGTATTTATATGTAGGAATGGATTAATAGTAATAACTTTTATGACTTTCCCATAGATATTGATGATAGTAACTTGCTTACAATCAATAGTAATGATCGTTTTCAAGGAGAAAGTCAAAAGAAATCCACCATATTTTCAGATAAATACAGAATTTACCCCAGGTTTAATTACCCATTTTCCCAAAGAAATAAAAAGATGAATTGACTTTGATTTCTGCTGGCTGCAGATAAACTTCAAAAAGTAATGAAAAAACGGGTAGTACAGGTAGTACTTATATCTGAATCAGTGAAAACTGTTGATGATGATGATAGGGACCCTGACTTCGACATTAATGCTTATACACAAAAATCGAACATTTACAATTTTGAAACAACCTCATCTCATCAGTCAAATGAATCAATAATTATTTTACTAGTTGAAGACATTATTGAACCCCCTACAGAGAAGGAGCTGGTTAGCACAGAATCAAATATCAAAATATTACCTTTTGTTTCCGAGTTATTTGACAAAATTGATAATTTGTCATTTTTGAAGATGCCCTGTACATTTTTTATTTCCAAAGATCGTAAAAAATATGCTTTATTTCCATAGCATACTGCTGATTCTGGGAAAAAATCTAAAAATCTATTTTATTAATTTGATTCTATGTGAAGTGTGCGATATGGTTGAAAACAAATTTCCTCCAGAGGAAACTTGATCTTTATTTTTTATATCTTTACTGGTATACCACATTTATAGCCGGCCTCGGTGGTCTAGTGGTTAGCGCGTTTGCCTTTAGATCCGAGGGACGCGGGTTCAAACCTGGCTGAGGTCGGCGAGATTTTTCTAGCGGGGAAAAATCTGAAAATGCGCCTTCTGTCGGATAGGAAGTAAAGCCGTAGGTCCCGTGCCACTACGATGTGTGACACGTTAAAAATCACTACTGAGGTTGGAATTACCCCAGATAGGCAAAATTCTTAGTTAGGGTGTACAATGGGCCAAATGTGGCCTAAGTGCATAGAGATGCTTGGAAAACCGCGTCCTCGATCTCGCTCTTTCAAAGCAAGCAAGCAAGCAATACCACATTTATAATTAAATACAGTCTTTAACAACGAATTTTTTGCTAGCCAACAGTATTCCCAATAAAAAAAAACCTTTATGAATTTGTGTTTTTTATTAGTAACCAGTTCTTTTAAGTTCAAGTATAGAAAGTAGATGTTGAAGTATAATAAAAAAGCAAGAAGAAAACCAGTAGTTATTAGCTTTCCGTTATTCATTCATAAATAGAAACATGTTGTAGCCAAATATAACGTATGAAATATGCCTATATCTGGTTAAAATATAGTCGAAAAAAATGTTAAAATTTTTAAAACAAATTGATGATGATGTCATAACTCGAAAACAACTGAAGGTTTGAAATTTAATTTAATGTAAAAGTATGTATTTTTAAAAAATAAAATCGACGTGCTCGAAGAATTAGCCGAAATATAATTTTATTTCGATTTTAATGAATTTATGCCACAGTTGTCAGGGACTCATTTTTATAAATCCAGTTTAATCGGATTATTTAAATTTATTGGCTTCTGAACATAAAACGGATCTAAAATGTTCCGTCAGCGACTAAGCATTTCAAATTTGCCGCTGTCCACTCGAAGATTTAATGATTTCTTCAATCTGCGAGTCCCCTGTTCTAATGTAATATTACACCATAGAACGAAGGCGATGTTGCCGTCATTTTGGAGGTGACAAGAGGCAGTCTGCATACCGGAGGTGACTTTGTATTGGGCGTACCAAATTCATAAGCGACGCCAGCGCCAGCGGTATATGCTCGAACTAAAAGACCGTTTTGTAGATACCGGGGGTCAAAATCACCTCCAGGCAAATTTTCGGGAATGGACTCCTGAGCACATCTAGTATCAGAAAACTTAACAACTATGGCGATACGTTGTCACCTCCAAAATCGGAAGTGACAACGAAATTTTGGAGGTGACTACGTTAAGAACATACCTATTTTGGAGGTCATATTAACCTTGTATGAATATATATATATATATATATATACATTGCTGCGTTACATAGGGCTCTAATGGAGCTAATTTAACTTATTTCTAAATTTAGTAAAACTGTATATATTTTGCTACACTGTGCAGAAATAGATTGTTTAACCACATTTGGATCGATGTTGGTTTGGCATCGTAATGCGGTGTAAACTTGCATTCTGGCTTGTTTTAATTTGATCATTGTCGTGTTGATAAAGGTATAGAGGAAAGTTTCCAGTGTTATTTGTGCATTCTTGAACTGCTATTATCAAAATACATTTTATTTTGTAATTTTGTTGAACTTTAACTTTTCTTTTGAGAAAAATATGTTTATATTAATATTATAATGTAGTACGAATTATCGAAAGCATAACAAGTGAAGTATCAAAATGTTCACGTTTTAATGTTTTCATTTTGATAAAAAATTATTTATAAGAGTGTTATTGTAATTTATAAATATTTGTTAAATTTCGGTCAATTTATGCTTAGCCCTGATTGGCTGTTTTTGTGTGGTTCGCATTTATTTTTTCATATTCCTACGCCGTTGTCTTGGCAACGGGCATAAAAGTTAGTTGCTTATTTACCACCAAGCTGAAAGCACGTTTTTCTGCAGTTCCGCAAAAATTTGTGATTGCGGAGAATCCTCCAAGGCCAAGTCTACATTCCTCCATTCAAGAGTAAACAAGGTTGGTTTTTAATTGAAGAAGCAAATTTTATAAATTCTGAAAGAAGGGATAGTTATTTGTTTAAAGTTATTCATTATTAATTAATAGAGCTTGGAAAATATGCAAAATGCATTTTATAATTTTTAGGCATATCTTTGTAATATTTTGTTTCTACACGAATTTCATCATTTTAAAGCGTTTTTTTGTGTTTTTTTTAAATGCATAAATGTATATACAGCCAAGGTTTTTAATGCATAATGTAAAACCTTAATTTGCGTATTTAAGGGTATCATGTGTTAAATTTTCTTAATTTTTGTTTTCAAGTAGTCGAAATTTTCTTAAGATTTCGTTTCTACACCAATTTCATGGTTTTTAAGCATGTTTTGTGTTTTTTAGCACATGAATGCATGTTTAGACAAGTTTTTACTAAATGCATATGCCAAATAATTTAAGGGTATGTCTCTTTGAATTTTATTGGTTTTATTTTCAGGTAGGTGTAATCCATTTTGCGAAGTTGAACGCTCTTTTTCAAATTACAAACATTTATTAAGCGATCGGAGACGATGTTTAACAATTGATAATCTAGAAAAGTATTTGTTAAGTTACGGTTTAGAGACGTATTGTAAAACTAAGTTTATTCGTTTATTAATATCTTTTAAGTTAGTAATGTTTTTATTGTTGTCCTCTCATATTTCGTTTTTGTAATTTAATTAGATATCAATTATTGTAGCATAAAATAAGAAGTATAAAAGTGTGTATTTATTTTTCATAATTTAATAGATAAATGAATATTTAGCTATTTCGGGTAGGTATTAAAAATGTGTTTTCATTTTGCATATTTTAGTGCATAAATGCATATGTTTAGTGCATAATTTAGCTATTTTTGAAGCATATTTGCATGCATATTTTGCAATTTTTTAGAGCATATATTCCAAGCTCTATTATTTAATAAAGTTATGTCACTTTGCTTTGTGGAAAAGAAAGCACTGATAATTCTGTGTTGTATTCTACTATATAATTCCCGAATGTTCAAACTTTCTTGCATTTCCTGTGCCTTCTGTGTGTATACCTTCTTCCTATATTCGACTTTACACAGTTTGCTCCAATTATAACAGTGACCCTGAGATCATCTAACACAGGTTTGTGCAAAACTTATTTAGTTTATGTGTTGGTTAAACAATTTATAGATTGATTTATTTATTATTGGATTCTCAGATAGAGTGAGTTATCTTGATTACAGTTTTGATGTTGATAGGCGCCCAATGTAAAGGATTAACCCCGCTATTATTTTATGTATGCTCCAACTAGAAATTTATTTTATCTGATGCTCAAGCTTAAATAATTAAATAAACAAATTAAAATAAATAGGGTTAGCGCACAGCAATATATACAGTGTATTCCTAAATATCATGTACCTACGGAAGGAGGTAATTCTTTGGCTTATTTCATGACTAAAAATTCAGATAAACATAGGTCCGCAAACGCTTCGTTACTGATCTACAGGTTGTTGAAATTTCAAGATATTTTTAGTTTTTTACAAGGTGATATTTTTTCAGGGATCATGCTCCCTTTTCTCCCCCTGAATGTTTTTGCGGTGTGCCGCTGGTAGATTCTAAAATACAAAATGAGTTTTCTGTTTTGTTTAGAATCTTTTTGTTCTCCTGTAGCTTTTTCGTATCTGCGACGGTTATCGAGAAAAAAAATAAAAACGATTTTCTGTAATTCGCTAGACGAAATTAAAATTTTTAAAATGGTCTAGTAGGCTCTGGCTTTTTTTGGATTATCTCATGTTTCCATTAATTTTGACAGTTTGCATTTGAAATCCTAACTTGTGTCTGCATAATGTTTAGACTGTTGTATGTTTCAGACTTTACAAACCAACTGCCGTAGCAGAGACACCATACGATGCACAAGTTTAATAGAAAAGAATAATCCCAAAAGGGTGTATTGAATGTGTTTTATTGATGCCGAGTAAAGCTTCTGATACAGCACAACCCGAGAAGCCAATTCGCATATGGAAAGGTTTAAAAAGATCTTTTAAAAATCCGCGAATACTCATAAGATTATACAAATGTGAAACGGATAACGTCAATTCGACAAGGGTCTGTACTTTTCGTGATTCTGTTCAATGCATGCTCAGATGTTGCAGTAAGACGCGTTTTAGACAACCAAAAGAAAGGATTCAAATCATCGGCGAGTATGCTAATTGCCTAAAAGATACGCTGATGATACGACAACGACCGTAAGACGTAAGATGTATACTATACTGTAAATAAAATTATCAAAGAATTTAGAAATATGTTACTTAAAATCAATACAGATAAAACGAATATAATTGCAGAATACCGTCCCCAATCAGCAATTGTATTATCAGCAAAACGGTGTTCTGAAAATCTCTTGTATCCAAAACACAGTTAGCGTATCTTATAGGACCTGAAAAATCTAACAATTCGAGAATATAGATCATAGCAGGAAATACATTAACGAAAGCAAGGAGAGAAGTTGGAAATAGATTATACTAGTGCGAAAATGTATTTATTACTACGAACAAAAAACTTAATTTTATACTTACATATATTAGTTCAAACAAAATATGGAAATTTAGCATGGAGAATACAAACAGTATATATTGTTCCTTGATAAATTTTTCATCGTCACCCGATATCAAATTGCCTGGGAATTTATTGAAGATATGGTTAGAAATTCATGGTTCAGTAATATTAAAATGATTGGTATGTTGACGTACCCGCTTGCAACAGGCGCCCTACTATCGTAGTAGTTAAAGGTAATCTTGTTTAAGCAACGTGATAATACAGATGGTCATCATTATCATCATCATCATTGTCAGCATTTATAAGCTCCATCTTTGGATATATGCCTCTCTAAGAATCTTCCATCCGCTTCTGTCTAGTGTTTTGCTCATCCAGTGTGTTCTAGCAATCTTTTGAATGTTGTCTTTCCTTCTTACCTTAGGCCTACCTCGATCAGGCTTTCCCACTCTGGGGCTCCATTCCGTCACATTTTTTTGTCCATCTATCATACGTTGTTCGCATAAGGTGTCCTGCTCATTGCCACAGCTTTTTTGCTACGTATTCAGCAATGTCTGTTACTTTCTAATCTTTCTAATTGTTTTATTTTTGACTCTGTCTTGTAACCGTATCCCCAGCATGGATCTTTACAGCTACACCAATACAACTAGAAAACGGCGAATTAGCTGAGGAATACCTGGGACAGAAAATATCATTTACAAAAAATTGCTAACAAGATGAGATACTAAGGAGGATAAGACTAGGATGGGCCGCATACGGTAACCTTCGGCAGGTATTTAAATCAGTTTTTCCACAACATCTGAAGACACAAGTATTTAACCAATGCATTTTATCAACCTTGACATATGCAGCCGAAACGTGGACGTTCACAGAAGGTTATCATCATCATCATCATCTGACATGGAGCTGACTCGAAGGTCGATCCTGAATACGCCAGGCCCACCCATGCCAGTAGGTGGTTAGGAAGTTACGGGATAGAGTGGGATCGGGTGGGGCATTGCAGAACGTTAGCATGTCTGCAATATATACCGCAAGACACCGCTGCTGCAACACCGGGTAGTTAGTAAACAACGCATCAATGAGTGTTGAGTACGTAGCCGAAACCGTTATGCCATTATGCGTTTGAGGCTAATACACCTCCTTCGCATCCCCAACCCTCGCCACCGCCGCCGATCGCCAGACATCCAGCGTCCTCTCTCCCGCCGACACCTGCTTTTCTCCCTCTCCCATGTTGACCTGGTGATCTGCTCTTTAGTGCATAGCAACGGCTAAATTTCGTTGTTCTATCGTTAAATGGTTTCTCTGCATTGTTGTTTTTTATTAAGAACACGAATGACAAATGTAACACACGAATAAAAAACAATGAACAAAAAAGATCTTGATAAGACAGGAAAGATTACTCAATCAAACACACAAACTTGACTTGACACTAATACGGTTAAATAATTGTAACTTGATTCCATTGTTTTTTGTTTTTTAACATCAAACATTGCCGCTTGCTCCAATTATCAATAATAGACGACCATTAGCCGCCAAATACAAACATATATGCTTTATATTACAATATCCCTATTCATTTTTCAGTAGTTTATATATGAGCAAATCGCTGGTGATTCAGATGCTTTCCCTCTACATTTATACCCTGTCGATACCATCTTAATTTCTTGAACAGGCTTTATGGTGCTGTCATGAATAGTTTATGGGGCATAGGATCGCCTTGTCTTAGACCTCTTCTGATAGGTATTTTCTGGGTATTAGTACTTTCATCTATTTTTACTAAGGAGGTGGTGTTTTCGTAAATATTCTTAATTAATGTTGAATACCTAGAGTCAACCTGGGGGATATTTAGAGACTTAAATATTGTCTACAATTTTATCCTATCCAACACCTTCTGGAAGCCAACAAAACACATATGTAGAAGTTTGTTATATTGTCCACGTTTTTGTTTTGATAGTTTGTAGATGGTCTATAGGGGTATAACCTCTCCCGAACCTCGCCTATTCTACTGGTTGGTAGAAGCCCAGCTTTGTTTTTAATGGAAATGTGATGATTCTAGTCAATAATAATAGTTGCCAATAGTGTATAACTGTAATTTCTAATGAAGGATGGTTAGGAACATCAGGGAATTAAACATTAACATTTAATTATTATATTTAAAGCTCAAATGTCTGGTAAATCTTGATACAGAGGACCCTCGGTTCTCGAACTTCGTGCGTCCCAGAAGGCTGTTCGAGAAATGAATTGTTCGAGAACCGAAACTATTTTTGCCACAAATATTGTAAATGGAATTTTCTTTTCTTGAACCTAAATGTATATGCCAACTTATAATTTTATGTGTACTGTGGAGAGCTAATGGAATACTGTACACAGAGAGGAGGGATGGAAAGATGTTATTGTTTGGAAATGGAGCCTTCTGGAATTCTTTCTCTCTTCTGCTTCACTAAGAACCTATCCAATGAGATTTTTAGCCTGCGTTTTAACACTTGTCGGAAATTTGCTACTTCCCTGTTAGAGTGATATTTTTTCACAAAACTTTCGAATACTCCTTAATTTCCAATAATTAAATCTGAAGTAGTCAGATAGGAATATCCTCCCTGCCCTTCTCCGTCCCGAACCGAGTAAACACAAAATTGTGTTCGTTAACCGAGTTTATGTTCGACAACCCAGCCTTTTCCCACTAACTGGTCGAATTTCGAATTCTTCGAAAATCGAGCTGTTCGAGAACCGAGTGTGAACTGTATTAACCAATGTATAACTTCCAACTACATAATTTTAAAACATTTCAATGTATTCCTAAATGTATAGACCTGAAACTGCTTTAGCGTTTAACGGTTAACACAGTTTGATTAAACAAATAGTTTAATTATGTTTCTATTAGGGGATCACAAGTACACTCTTCAGACAGTCCCGCCGCTTGGATTTTTTATATCAGGAGTTCCTTATTACATGTATTCCGTACGTACACATACCTTCATATATTGACAACTTTTTTGTTCCACTGCTGGGCATCGGCCTCTTCTCTGCCACGTGTTTCTCCTTAGCGCTAAGGTAGAAACACGGGGGACCTACAGTTTAACGTCGAAGGTATTTAGCATTAAGATCTCACAGTCGCAAGCCGGATTGGGAAATTGTGTGTGATGGGTTGCAAACAAGATTTTTATAAATCTGCAGTAATGCTTAGGTTTCGAACCCAAGCCAGAATTGACGTTTTCCTCAGAAAGCGAGCACTCTACCAACTGAACTACCATCACACCATACCACCTAAACACATTTATGTTAATATATATTACCATGTTATTTACCCTAAATTTATATTATTATTCTAAACTATACTTATACTATTTTAGTTTTACTTCTTAACATTTATATGATGTGATTTTGGCTTCGTAATGCCTAACTTATAGGTAAAAGGATACTATTTTAATTAAGAAGTCCAAATTTATACCTGAAATTGAATGTAATTAGCCTGATTATCATATTAGGAATGTTATTTGAAAAGTCATAAGGATTAAATATGACAAATGTATACCGGATTGGATTGTGAGGTAGCTACGATCTTCGAGGAAATGCTGCGTAGTGCCTTAATTGGATACAAAGTGAAGTTGTGGGTGAACATTCCTTAGGGAATGATGTTGAGACGTCTATGTGCGAAGTAGGCGATGTTCAGTTGTCCTAGGCAAAGTTGGAAGCCCTAGAATGTAAATTTTGGTAATTTTCTATTTCTGACATTGTATTTATTTGTATTTACGAGGTTATTTTGTATTTAAAGAGTTGTGAGGGTTTTGATTTACTTTTATATCATTCAAAGGGAGTTTAGAAGAAGTTTTGTTATTTAGAAGGACTTTATTTATTAATTATGTATAAAATTATACAGATGTGATATTTTGGAGGTTAGAAATTGATTATTGATTATTTATGTCATTAATGATACATGTGAAGGCTGTTTTTGTGTTTCTGTATTATTGTTAATGATGTTTTTGATAATTTTGTGGAGTCATAAAAGAAATTTAGGTAAATTTGAAATTTTACCCACATGTAAATTTTTTGTCTCAGATTTTGGATTGATCATATCAAAAGTTTTGTAATTTTCTCAGGATCATTATTCTGAAATTTGTTTAGTAAGATTTTGGCATTAAGCTTGTTATTAACAATTTAATAATGTTTAGAAACAGCTGTAGATGGAAAAGATTAGTATTTAATTTCCTATTGGTACATTTTTAATTTTATATTTTATATTTTAATAAGATACCAAATTTGCGAAATTTGGAATTTAGTCTGTCTGCGGTGTTAGAAAACTCAACACGTATTTTCGATGTACTCCACATTCAAATTTATAACGTAATAAAGGCTAGTTTCGCAAATTTTGAGGCGGAGCTTAAGATTGTTTACAATTTTGTTTGAATGTTATGTTAATGTAACAAAGTTTAAATTGTGCAAATATTCCATGTCAAGTGTTTAATTAAGTGTTAAAAGAATTCAATAAATTTCATTTAAATTTCAACTTACTAAAAGTGTTTCATTTTAAAAGAATAGAACTTACCTGGAAATTTTAATGTCAAATTGTGTGGTGTGATGTCAACAGTTCCTAGAAAAGATAAAAATTAGAGTTTGTTAACCACAATTTTGGATTGAATTAATAAAGCAAAATTACCAATCTACGTACCTGATTTGTTTAAAATATTTAAACGCAAGTTATTGGAGCATTTCCTTGGATTTTCACAATTTGTAACTTGTAACTACTAAAATGCTAATAGGTCAGCAACCTGTTGCAGCTGCGCATCTCTTCAGAAAGGGCTAATAATGCTACAGCCAGCAGTTTTTGAAGAAATCCAGATGAAAGGTCTGTTCACCAATAACATCATAAAGATAAGTCCACAATAGATTAATACTTGTTTTTGTGTAATCTTTTATTGTAATTAGATAACTATCTTTAGGAGAGGCCACGAATATTACTCTGAGATCTTTGTAATTTTTATATGCTGATGTGAGTTTAAAATTAAGTTGTAATGTGACGTATGTTTAATTTTAATTTGTATTATTGGCGCAACCAACGTGTAGAGTTATTTATTTTCATTACTTATTATAATACAACATTTAATTTTGAGCTAGCCAAAGAAACGGCAATTATATAATTTAATTGTTAATTATTTATTAGGTTAATTCACGGCATATATTTATGACGCAAGCCAACGTGGGGCTTTTATATGTCAGTTATGTAACAAAAAGTTGGAAAACGATATTTATTAATTATTTATAAAATATAATTCATAGCAATATATATTACTCTATGTCGCCTGATGCACCTTCCTGTAAGTTCTAACCGAAAATCCTTGGGTAAAAATCCAAATTGCCTAAAGTATGTTAAACATTCTTTTTCGGACCATTTACCTATCGTATGCACCCTAAGTTATTCTGCCCGCAATTACCCCAAATTTTCCAGGTTAATAGAGGGTCCAGTCGACTGGAACATATTTCTAACGTCAATGAACACTCATTTAACCTGTCCAACTAACCTAATTACCAAAGAATATATTAATACAACGGTAAAAACCTTTACGGAAGCAATCACCGGAGCAATACACCAAGCGACTATCATCATCAGACGGCTTAGACCACAAAATTATGTATATCTACCAGCTCATATACTAAATATCATCAGAGAGAAGCATGCAACTCGAAGATTATGGCAAAATATCCGAGACCCTGTGATTAAGGCTCGCCTCAATGAGCTGATTAGATTAGTTAGAGATGAGTTGGATAAATTCAGAATTGACTTTTACAATCATTATGTAGACACCCTCAATCCTGGAGATCCAAATATGTGGAGCGCTACGAAGAGAAACCTTAAGCAACCCATGATCATCCCAACTCTCAAAACGGAAGATCACACATATCCAGAAGATAAAGACAAATGCGAAGTCTTTGCCCAACAATTGGAACAAACATTCACCACTAGGTATGACGGAAATAACATAGAACATGTTCAACATGTTGAATAGGAAATCAATAACATCAATCCGAATGAAATAATACTCACAGAACCCGTCTCTCCATCAGAAATACAGCAATATATTAAAAAAATGAAGCATGTTTTTCTTAGACATCATCTAGTTTTCAGCTCCATAGCTCATTACTGGCAAGATACACATATTAAATACTTTGCTTTTTATGTATAGAGGTATTTTTCTATTTCTTAGTATAAAGCTGAGTTTTCCGAATGATGCCCAAGACTGTTGTATTCTTCTTCTAGTTTCTGTTGTTTGGCTGTCTCGATCTAAAACTATACTTTGTCCTAGATATATAAATTTTTCGACTTTTTCTGCGACCTTTTCCTCTAGTCTTAAATGATCTTCACCTGGATACATTGTTTTTGTCTTTTCCCAGTTGATTTTCAACCCCACGTTTTGTGATTCAAGATGCAGTTCTATTAACATTTATTGCAAATCTTCTAGGTTTTGCGCTATTATAACTACATCATCTGCATAACGTAAGTTGTTTAAGTGTTTGCCGTTAACGTTGACACGTTTTTCTTTCCAATCTAGATTTTTGAAAACATCTTCGAGGGCGATATTAAATAGTTTTGGCCATATACTGTCACCTTGTCGTATTCCTCGTTCCAGTTTTATTTGTTCGATGTTCTCGTGGATTTTATATGTTGCGGTTGCATGGTGAGCTACGTTTTCCATTAAGTCAGTATATCTGTAATTGATTCTGCAGTTTTTTAAAGCCCGTATTACTGCCCACGTCTCTATAGACTCGAAGGCTTTCTCAAAATCTACAAACGCCATATATATAGTAAAATTGTATTCATTTGACTTTTCTAGGAGTATATTCATTGTCAATAGGTGATCTGTAGTTCTATACCCTTTTCTGAAGCCTGCTTGTTCTTGGGACAGGTAGTTATTCAGCTTTTGTGTTATTTCAATACCTCTAAAAAATTCTACAGCAACCTCAATAAGTGTAGTGGCGCAATACATTTCAACATAGGAAGACAATCGTTGCACACCAGACTAAAAAGGAGACTACCGGTTGATATCTGGATAAGTGACAGTAGCGATAGTGAATGATCTACACTAGTGAATCACATTTCCCAAACAAGTATGTGATATTTAAAATCGGTGATAATCTGAACTAAGCAGCGGATAACAGACTACTGTATCCATTCAAATAGTTTGAACTAGTGATTTAATGTTATTACAAGTCATATTTTATATATTAACAATGCCATCCGTAGCACAAGTGCTGAATTGCATCATAAAAATAAAAAAAAAAAAGATTTCGAACCCAAGCCAGAATCGACGATTTACTCAGAAAGCGATCGCTCTACCACCTGAGCTACCACCACACAGTACTTTGGTAAAATTGGTAATATTTGTTGGTTTTTGTAAAAGATATAAAAATAACAGTAATGTCTCTTAGTACCTGTGTTAAAGATAATCATTTACTGTCTAATCTTGCCGATTTTAAAATAATTATTTTATTAATTCATTTGAAAGAGTTTTTCTGGTATTGCAATCCTCGCTGCAAAAATTCCGAAACACCTATATGATTTAGTATTGCGCAAAAACAAATTCTAAACTTAAACTACTCCCAATTCCTGATTTTATTTGAAACACGAGAACATTTGTGACAGAAATCAGGAAAATAGGTGTGCCTGTCTGTTTCATCGAGTATTACGTGTGATTTACAACGGATAATACCTAACGGTAACTTCATTTCAAACCCAGATAACAATCCTATAAAGCAAGTGCTAATGAAGAAAAAAATAAAGCAAAAATCGGAAAGTGAGGCAAAAATGAGACGCTATAAAGTTGAGCACTGCTCGGTGTTGGGTGCCAAAGGAGCCGGTGCCCGAGGGGGATATTAATGGGTCATTCTGGGAGACACGCGGTGGGATTCTGTAGGAAAAAAGAGTATAACGTGGCAGGTTACGACCCCATTAGGAGTGTATCCGTTTTAGCGTCAAGTTCGGCCAAAATCAAAATCACTGGCCGACTAATCTGGATGTGTTAATTAGAAAAAGGAATATGCTACATAAAATTTAACGATCGAATCAGTATGACACTCGGAATAATTGGCAACAAACGGCTCTGAAAGTTGCTTTGTTTGTGTTATTGTTATTAACACGTCCCACGGCCGCCATTATTTTTTCTTTCTAATTAAATTTGTTTTATTGCTAAGCGGAGCTTATCAAAAATTAATTTACTGACGCAATTACCGATTACTAAAATTCTTGCAATCGCAACGATCCGTTTATAAGTGCGGCTAGAAAATACAAAAGCCCATGCATATAATATACATGACGCTGAAATTGCACCAATTTTTTATGCTGCCATTAATTACCTAATTGAGTTCATTAAAATGTAATTATTAAATGCCAGATCGTGATTTATATCAAGCTCCTTAAAGAAAATTTACTCCATTAGAAAATTGCAATAATTTCAACAGCAACATATTTGTAATTTAAACTCCGGGGAAAGCCAGAACGTCTGCCTTAAAATTAATTAGTAATTATTGTAAGAGTACCTATTACACTAAATTATGTAAAATCAGAAGCAATATGTTTTAATAAGTGGAAATTAATTATGCCAAATCTCCTGGGAAACCCCTCATGCACAAGTAGAACAAAAAGAAGTTGAATTGTTTTAGAATACTCGCGGAAAGTCTCATTTGAACTATCTGATTCTTTTGAACTACTAAATATAATTTAATGATTATAATTAGGTATCAGTAACATGGCAATTAATCATTAAATTTATTGTGTTTACAGAATGTATACACTTAAACAGTTTTACCGGATAAGTCATCTGCCCTATTTCGCCCGCCTAGTCACAATTTTAATGCAATAAACATTAAAATACGTAACACAGCAACAAAACAAAATAATACAATGTTTGTTTATTTAATTTTATTCATTTGTAAGAAGTGGTAAGAATTATTAAACGTGACTTCTTGTAAAAAGTCTGAATTGTTTAAATTTTAGATAAGACGATAGTAACAAAAAAATAGTTTCTTGTTCTGCAGATTTGTTTAAGGTCCTGTGAAGCGGCCAGCTAGGTCACCTGACCGCACCCCACTAGATTTCTTTCTGTCGAATCACCTAAAAACTAAGATCTATGCTACTCAATCAGATTCTCGAGAAGAATTAGGAGCTAGAGCAATCTGGAGTGCCGTCCATTAACGCCCGAAATATTCAATAATGTACTAAATTGCTTTGAAAATCGATTGTGTTATTGTGTGGAAGTTGGTGGTGGGCATTTTGAATATTTCGTAAATTAACCTGAGACCTTTTTTGAAATTTTGGTTTAACATTTACCATACGCATCCGAAACTATAAAATGTAATTTCTCAAAAACGAAACATCAGAACTGGAAAATGTTTTCAAATTGTACAAAGAGTAGAAAAATCTTTAAAATATAGCATCACTCGGCCCCTCTTGTCATATAAAATTTTGGGGTCGGTAGTTGTGACGGATGAAGTATGGTCGATGACTTACATGGTAAAAGATGACCCCCTTCAAACGGTCTCGCCGATTTTTTCAAATACAATTATGCACAAAGTTTTAGGGCGGATTGTTTTAGTTAGCACACCCTATATGTTTAAAATTACTTCTTCTTCTTCTTTCACTGGGCCCTTGTACCATTACAGCGTCGGGTATTTGGTTATTTTCCAAATCCTTCAATTCTTCCGATTGGCTGCTAATTCCTTCATTTGATCTTGTCTTGTGTCGAGTTTCTTTGCTAGCTCTTCTATGATATTGTTTAGTGCTTTCCTCGGCCCCCCTGTTGTTTTTTTCCTATTGGTTTCTCATATAAGAATTGTTTGGTTTTCCTGTCTAGGTTCATTCTGCTAACATGTCTGTTTTCGTCTCTATCTTTATTGTGACTGGTTATGGTTTTAGTTCCTTATGTATTGCTTCATTTCTCCATCTATCCACTTTTGTTACTCCTTGTATCTTTCACAAGCACTTCATTTCTATTTGGTTAATTTCCTTTTGTGTTCTATGAGTGTAAGTAGTACTTCTATTGTATATGTCATTGTTGGGATTACTATAGTGTTATATATTTGCAGCTTTGTCTTCTTTTCTATTTCCTTTTTTCCTTGCAGCGGCCAGTTAATATCGTAGTATTTGTTGCTTTCTTTATTTTATTGGCTATTTCTATCCTTCCGTCGCACAACAGGGAACCCACGGCAATTATCAAAAGCAGGAAACACATTACCGGTCATGGGACGGGAAACAGTATTTACGGACAGACACAAACTGACGGTGCGGAAGAAAAAAAGACCTGCCAATCATCCTCTACAGCAAGCTTAGGCCATGCAAACAGAAGAAAGGAAGATCGGAAGACCATGCTACACGTGGAATATATCCTTGGAGAAGGACATCCAAAACACCGGCATACCTAAAGAGACATGGGAGGACTGGGCACGGAAAAAAGAGGATATCCGAAGAGAGGTAAGAAGAGTATACGCATTGATTGAAGAATCTGATCAAGATTCGACTGAAGAAGAACAGGATAACGAAGAGGAAGAAGCAGTAAGAGTGTGAGGAAGGGGAAAACAAAGGAGAAGGAACGAAACAAGTACCAGTGGGAAAGAAAGCGATGGACTCCAAGCCGACAACTGCAGAGGGGAAGGAGGGAAAAGAAGGAAGAAGAATCGAGATTCGACATTAAAATTAAGTGGAAATAGTACGATTTGGGGTTAATATTAAGTTATTATTTATTATCTGTTACCTTAGAGCAATAGATAGATAAGAGATACGAACAATGTGAAACTTTGATACCAAAGGGTCAAAAGTATAATCGCATAACGGTCTCGGTTACGTAGTCAAAAACTCCATTGATGCGTAGCTTACTAACTACCTGGTATTGCAGCAGCGGTGTCTTGCGGTATGCATTGCAGACATGGTAACGCGGTGCAACACCCCACCCGATCCCACCCTATCCCATAAAATCCTTCCCATCTACTGACTTGGGGTGGGCCTGGGGTAATCCAGGAGTGCCCCTCGAGTCAGCTCCATGTCAGATGATGATGATGATTTCTATCTTTTGGTCGCTGCTTATGATCGATCCCAAATATTCAAAGTTCATTACGGATTCTAACTTCTTTCCCTTGCATGTGAAATCTTGTGTGTTATTTCCATTATTTCTTTGTATTTTTGTCTTGGTTTTGCTCTCATTTATTGTCATTCCCATCGCTTCCACTTCTGATGTCCAAATATATATTAGTTTCTGCATTTTCATAGCCTTATCTGCTATGAGGACTATATGGTCCACATACATTAATGCTTTTAATCTTATTGGTTGTAGGTCTTTGTACCCTATAGTTGTTTTTTGGGTGTCTTCTTCTTGATGCAATTCTTCATTATTCTGTCCATATGTATAATGAATAAAAGGGGGCTTCGTGAATCTCCTTGTTTGAGACCCATTTCCATTGCGAATGATTCTGACTTTTTCTTGTCTTTCAGCACTATGCCTTGTACCCTTCTGCATAATTATACTCTTTATAGTGATTATTAGTTTTGGTGTTGTTTGGAGTTGTTTTGGGCATTCCCAAATGTTATCTCTCTTGACTGTGTCGAACGCTGCTTTCAGGTCTATAAATGTCATAAGTAGATCCGTATTTGATCCAATTTTGTCTTCTATTATTTTCCTTAGTACACGTATATGGTCAGCGGTCTGCCTTGCTGCTCTGAATCCTCCTTGTTCATCTTCTATCTTCCCCCTACCTCTGCTCTGCGTCTCTTTTCTAGGATCTTACTGTGGATCTTTAGTACCACTGGTGCTAGGCATATTGCTCTGTAGTTTTCACAATCGTTTTAATTTCCTTTCTTGTATATTGGTTTCAGCGTATTCCTTTCTCAGTCCTCCGGTTTGGTTCCTATGCCTTGATTATTTCTGTCATCCATTCTATTACTTTGTTTCCTCCCATTTTATAATCTCGATTGCTATCCCGTCTGGACCTCCTGCTTTACCAACTCGAATTTCTTTTATAGCTTCTGTTATTTCTTCTTGTGTTATTCCCCCAGTTCCTTCTTGTTCTTCCTCTATGTTTATTTCTTCCTGTATTTGATCTATGTTTTTTTTTAATTTTTCCTCATAATCCCTCTTCCATGCTTTTATGTTTTTTTTGCGTTTGGGTTTATTTGTCCTTTGTGATCTTTGACGAATTTGGTGCTTTTGCCTCTTTTTATTTTTAAAGATTTTACAGTGCTTCAGCTTTTCCCATTGTTTTCCTGGAAGGAGTTTTGTACTACTTGTGCTTCTTCTTTTTGCTTTCTTTAATTCCTCTTTTGCTTCTCTTCTCCTTTTCACGTATTTTTCTTTGTATTCTTCTTTGTTTGTCAGTAAGTATTTTTTTCATGGTTCTTATTCCTTATTTTTTCCTTTATCTCTTTGTTCCACCATCTGGTTCTTTTTGTGTATGGTGTTACTTTCTTTCCTCCACATATGTTTAAATTACAATACCTAAAATATACGTATAATGATAAAACGTCCAATGAGAGACAGAGAGAGAGAGAATGTATAAGGCTGCTAAGGGGGGGGGGACGATCCTGGAATTTGATTGACATTGAGCGTAAGAAATAAGAACAATTGCATTTACACATATCTCTAGTTCAAAATTTAGATTCGCGTAATTTCATAAAATTGTAATTTGACCTTCTATAATCAAATTGTTTTATTATTGGGGTTGTTTAATATTTATGACGATCTACGAGCAAGTGAAGAGGCGTTAAACACTACATTTAAAAAAAGAGTTCAAGGATAATTTCAAGAATCACTGAAAGTCGTTTTTTAAGATTTTCCTAACCTCAATCAAAATTAAAATTGGTTATTTCTGAAGATAGCTAAGATCTTATATTGTAACTAGAATGATTGCAATTAAAATTTTAATAAGCTCATACATAAAATAATTAAGAAAGCTTAGAGCGAACTGCTTTAAATAGAGGCCCTTTTACTCATAAAATTAAATACAGCAGAAAAAAATCCCTGAGCGTAAATAAAATTTCAAGAACGTCGCGACGAGTGACGGCGTCGTACTTGAAATGCACATTAACTTGTCAAATTACGTTTTTTACGCAGAAAGTGCGAAGAAAGTCCCGACGTGACGCAAGAGCATATTGCGAGGTGGTACAATAAAATAATTAACCCATTATAAATCTGTACTGTTGGATAGTACTACTTGAGCGCTTTTGCAGTCTAACCACTTCTCAAAATCAATTAAGGATATACCGCAGCGAGGAGGATGCAGGGGTGGACTAGGGAGATTCTTATTCTTTTACTGTTTTGGCGAGTTTTCAGATTTTAATTAAATTCTTCCTGGCGCTTAAATGTCACATCTGCTCGTGAAAGCTTACACTATTGAACTGTCCTTTGAGAATTTTAATATCGTAAGATACGTGGATAATTAAAAATGTTTTAGGAAACAATATTCCGACTTTTGAACATTTAACAGTTTATCAGGTTTTATAAAACATTCCACGATTTATATGTCCTTCGTCAAGAAACACCATTGAACTGACAAATCGAAAGGTTACTTAGGGCTGTGAAAAATTTAATAACCGAGGCGACTAAAGATAAAACTTCCCTGAAGAAGGTTTGTTATCATTTTTACTTTGGTATTTAATTGGCAGTTAAGCTCGACACCGAAAATATTAAAAATGTCTCAAGAATAAAATTCTTTATGCTATGCTTAATTAATGGTTAAGGGTAGAATTTGCTGAGTAATAAAAATCTTATCACCAGGCTCAATAATATTACTTCTTTGACGATTAACAATAGAAGTTATGTGGTAGTATTAAAAACGTCTAAACATGACACATGTTAAGGTATTAACTGGCTTGTTGAGAAGGGAATTTACCTACAAATCTTAGGAGAGTCTCCTTAGCACCAACAGTAGACACTGTGTTTATTCTACCAATATCGATCTTTCTGGAAATATTGTAAATGTCTCACTGGGACGTTGTCACGCCTTTAATCTTTACTATATACAAAAATTGGTTGAACTACAAAAAAACCTCATCACTCCGCCACTGTTTAGGTAGACAATTACACATTGACAGATGCCAGATTCCCGGAAACTCAATCGAAGAAGGAGTAGGTTCAAAACAAATAATTAATAGGCGCCACCGACTTATAATTTTCTAGCATCGTCCGAGGTGGTAAATGAGAAGTCCGACCCCAAGAAAAATAATCACCTACCTTTATAGTATTTATCTCTATCCTTTACGTAGACTTAAAACCAAATACTTCGTCGTAAAATAAAAGACAAGTTGCAACCAAATCTCTGTTTACTTAATAAACCAACAAAACCCATTCACAGTTCTAAAATTTCTATACAAGAACAATGATTTAAAATAAAAGTAGAAGTCCCAATTTTACGTTACTCTACCGGAATATAACGAAAATTAACTTGGCAACACTCAAACAATTTTTAGGACCTTTATTGCGCTACACAACCATATCATCATCATCATCATTCATCATCATTCTGACATGGAGCCGACTCGAGGGTCAATCTAACTTCGAAGGCCTTCGCGTCACGAATACATGCGTGATCAACGATCAAAAACTATCGTCAAGGCGTGAACTCTTACAAACGCAATATCAACCCACTGTTGGAGTACCCTGTATATCTGCTTTACATAAAATTGGAATATGGAATATTACAATAGTATTTCATATGTACACATAACCCCATTAAATCCCAATGACACAATTCGTTGACCCCATTCTATTAAAAAATTAATTCTTAAATAAAGCATAACGAAATCGTAAACAACAAGACAAGGTTATACAGTTTTTAAAAATGCACTTTCCTTGATCAATACGTAGCGGCAATCAGCTCGACCGTACACCAGACTCTCTATCGATAGACCCACGTGTCCACTCGGCTCGGGAAGAAACCCTCACAAGGTTACTCGGCGAGGACAGCATATCAATTTGAACAATACGTATAAATGTAGAGTTTTTCTACTGCGTCGTCTTAATTTCTGGAAGTGCCGCTGTACGAATTTTGCCTAATTAAATTTATCTGAGATTAGAGTCAGGATTCTGGAAATTACGATAAGACAACAATTTCTGATTATAACCAACTCACCAGTTGATGGACTCTGGCATAAGACCGAACCAAATCTTCATTAAGGGAGTAAATTTTCTATTAGAAAATAAATTCCTGGCGATTTGTTTCCCTTCAACTATGGGAAAAGATCCTGTGTGAAGTGACTCTTAAAGCGGAAAACTAATTCCCAATCGACAAACAATTTCAATAAATAATTCACTATTCACAATAAAAGTCCGGTAAGGTTGACAACGTTTAACCCACTGACCTAATTACGGAAAACTGTCTTTTAGAATCTCCTTCCCCCCAAAATTTTAAACTCAAAACCGCACGGCATCGTCTTGACCTGAACGAACTTCGAAATATTAAAATTCCTATATATGTAAAACGGGTTGCCTTCTGTTAGGCGCGGAAATCGTTACAACGTACTGTAAGGTAATTAATAGATGGTTAAGCATAGAACGTCTCTAGAATTGTTAGGAACTCCTCATTGGCAAACAGAGCTATGATAAGTTTGAAAAGGGCCTCTCATATTCTGTTTAATTTATGGTTAACGATAGAATCGACTGAAAAACCTTAGAAACGTCTTATCAACACGTTCAATAAAACATTCGATTAATGCTTACTAGATTGGTGGTGCTTAATTTTATCTTTGATAAAATATTGTAAATGTTTCATCAAAAAGTGTCGTAAGATATTTAGAAGGTGATTAAAAATAGAACACCTTTGGAAATATTATACACATCTCATTGAAACTAAAACTAAATAAGCGTTTTATTTTGCGTTTAATTGATGGCTCTTCTTTCAGTGCCATGACCTCATAGCGATTGTTGGAGATCATGTTCGAGATCATAATTTTGTTCAAAGGTGTCCGGAACAGTCGTATCATGGATTGACCGAGCCATTGTCCAATATTCATCAAACACGAAGTTCTTCGTCTGACAGGACTCCGTCAGTGAACAATGAGGTGAAAGATGTATTTTTCTCGATTTTGCATGACATTACCAAAGTATTCCAATTTCTGCCTCTTAATGATTTGGTAATCTCAATTCCTTTTCTCATACGATCAAGTGCATCTCCTTTTCTGACCTTGTTTGTCCAGCAAATTCTCAGTATTCTGCAATAGATCCAAATCACTAATGCTTTTCAAGGCACTTAACCATAGCTTGCGTAAGCGTCCATGCTTTTACGTCATACAAAAGTACCAGAAACACGTAACGTGGTACCGTTCGCATTCGTAGACTTAGGTTCAGTTTGTGGCTGCATAATACCCTCTGCATACGGATTAAAATTGCTCGGTCTTTTTCTATTCCAATTTTGATCTCAATGGAAAAGTCCCATTTCTCACTGACGACACATGCCAAATATGTGGTTCTCTCGACTCTCTAATATTTTTTCGCCAATGCTATTGCCCTGGACTACATCTTGTTTGATTGTTTGATGATATTTCGTTTTATTGATGTTTATTTAAAGTTCAAACTCTTCACAAGTTCTTGCTATTCCATTTATTAGCAGTTGAAGACTTTGATTCGTTCTGGCTAAGATTATTATTCTTTACTGTCTTTTTGAATACGATTACTCCATCTACAAATTCATGAAGCGCTTCTATGTACATTTTTTTGAGTATAAAATGAAGAGCAATGGTGCAGCCTTGACGGATGTTTGTTTAATCTGAACTTCCTCGGATAATTGATGCTCTAACCGTACTGAAGCCTTCTTATGCTAATACAAGTTTCCTATTACGCGGATGTCTTATCATCTATTCTGGTGGTTTACAGGATCTGAAGCATTTTATTGTGACTTACTTTGACATTTCTTTACACAACGCTTTCCGTGTTCCCAATCCATTCCGAAAACCAAAATGTGTTCCCCCTTTTTTTTATAGTTGTTGGCATATTTTCCCATGTATTATATGTCGGAAAATCTTTTGGACATGGCTCATGAGACTAACTGTTCGGTGGTCGCTGCATTTTTTGCTATGGTTTTATTTGGAATCATCACAAAAGTGGACTTCAGCCAGTCGGGCCGGATTATTCCTGTGTCGCAAATGGAATTGAACAAGCCTCTTAGTACTTCTTCCGGTCTCACCTAGAAGTTTCAGAGTTTCGCTGTTTATTTCATCTGGATCGTTGGCTTTCCTATTTTTTCTTGTTCAATGGTTTTTGTTACCTCCGATGGCAATGGGTGGGCCTGTTTTTTCCTCGCACCCTGTTCCACACTTCGGACGTCCTCAAATAGTTCTAAGATGTATTCCTTCTATTTGTTCAGTTTAAGGTTTGTATGTACTCGCAATTTCCCGTCCCGGTTCTCTATGAGTCACCTCTTCGAGTTGCTAGTGTAAGAGAAGTAGATAATACCTATTGCAATAGACTTTAATTTTTCTATATTCTTGAGCAAACAATTTTGCTTTTACTTCTCGTGTCTTCCTTCTAATTTCCACATGGACTTTCTTATATTCTATCTAATTGCGATGTTTATGTTTCCTTATTGTGTCCATCCATTGTAGTATTTTATTACTCATCCATTCTTGCTTTTTCTATGGTCTTCCTTATTTAAAAGCTGTTTTCTCGATTTCAGTTATGAATACGTCTTCAATACTATCATCGATTGTTAAGTATGTAAATTACTGAAAAATCTTAGCTATGTCTTATCAATGCGCTTAATCAAATTCTTGGTTAACAGATAGGGTTAAAAATTACATGGTATTATTATAATCTTCTCTACAGTACTTATGTAATAGTATTTGTAGCATCGTTAAGGATATAACTTCCCTTCAAATATTAGGAGAATCTCATCCGTGCTTATAATAAGCATTTGGCTGATGGTGACCATGTCAACGTTTTCGATTAAGCTACTTGGTGGATGCTTAAGGATAAAATTTGTACGGATATACTAGAAACTTCTAACTGGAATACAATGTTTGTTGAAAATTAAGATTTAGATATATCTGGAAAATTATAAACTGAAAATTAGCTCATAATATTGTAAGTGTCTCATCAAGATAAATCTCGGTGTATTATTAACGAACGTCAAAATTTCAGAAAAGAAACATTACAAACGTCTTTAATAGTGCGTTAGTTGAAGGGTTAGACATAACTTCAGAAGATTCCTAATAAAGAAATATTCTTCTGATTATTTAATTAAAAGATCTTAAAACAACCATTAAAGTATTCCACTTATGTCAAAAATCTTACTTGCATTTGTAATAATGCAGCTGGTAAAGGGATACAAGCCATTTTTGCTATAACCATAAAAAATTTCCAGCCAAGACGTACTTTATGATATTTTACGGGTCCCTCTTTTTTATTTGGTCTCTTGTATTATGTCCCCAATAGTAGTTCTCGGCTTTACATTTGAGTTCTGGTTCCCTGAAGAATCCCAGGACTGTCTTCAAGGTTCCAGTTCTGGTTCCCCGAAGTGTCCTTGTCTGCGGGTCGTTAGGCTTTAGCAATAGCATAGCAAGTAAAGAAATGTCTCTTCTTCCTCTTAACAGACTTAATATGTTGAGTTATCTTATCGTGTTCTTTCAGATAACTGTGTCCTGTAAGGATGCCTGTCAGCCGTTTAATTTTCTGTCCTCCTAAATTTAGGAGTTCCTTTGTCCCTTGCCTGGATGGAACCCTGATAAGAGTCTTTGAGTGCTTCAATCCTGGGTGGTCGTCCCAATTATCTCGATGAGTTTTTCTTAGCCAGTTTCGAATTTACTCTCTAGCGGTAGCATAAGCTATTCTGCAGGTTGGTTCTGGCCCCGGGGACTATGTTTCGCTTTCAGCTTTCGGTAGTTATTTCGCTTCTTCCTTGCCTTGCCTGGTACCCATACCAACCATAGTTTGCTATTTTGTCTCAGTTCTTATGGTACTCTAGGACTACCCTAGATTTGAATAACTTTTCTGGCAGTGCTTTGAGCGCCGCCTGGCTGCCCGACATAATATAGATTCTTCTGTTAGCACAGGGCCTCTGTATTATGATTTGGGCATAGATGAGAAGTGCTAGAGTTTCTGCCTGAAACACGGTGGCGTAGCTTCCCAGGTTTATGTTTATATTATTGCCTGTTATAATACATGGAAACCCTACTGCAATGAGTGTATAGGTCTCTTACGAACAGAATATTTCTGAAAACTATGAAATCTTTTCAACATACTTAACAAAATGCTGAATCGGCAGTGAAAAATTAAATTTATTTGGTACATTAAAAAAAATTTCCTCATGAAATTCAATAAAATCCTTGACTTACTTACTACTGAGGAAACTTACCTGACAATATTTAGATCAGGAATATTTTTAAAGAAGTACTTAAATATTGAAGAAGGATGGAATTTATTTAGATCATTGTATTAAAATTGTCAATATGATCCTCCGTTGATAGTCATGGGGATAAACCTTACATATAAAGATTTGAAATCTCCGTTGAGAGCATGTTGTGAGGTACTTCGAGAATTGTTAAAGACACAACTTTCTGGTTATTATACTCATACTAACATAATGTCTATTTAATGATATTTACTACTAGATGTAAGGTCTTTTAAAACAAAGATACGTAAAACTGTATACAACTAACAGATTAAATACGGTTAATTGTAGAAAATACTTGTAACAAGTATTATTAATTAGATATTTTTATGAGCTGTCGAGTACAACTAATAATTCGGGAGTATTTCGCGGGGTAAAATAACTGCTTGACATCTTCTGGGCATATTCAAAAGAAGCTGTCGGATATAGCTAATGCTTCAGTAGTTCTTGGAGCCCTAGGACGCGTTTTGCTCATCCCAAAGGTCTTCAAGTCGGGGTTCAGGACAGGCCCATGACTGAAATTTGCTGTTTCTCGAGGAATTTTTAGCATAGAGCGATTGTGTGCGATCTCGAATTATTCTGGTATCATGCCTATGGTCCACAAGGATCTCTTCTACTACATATTTCGCAGCATTTATCCTTTTCGAGACTTCTACAAGGTCAGTTCTGTTCTGTATGATTATGCCTGTTCAGACTATGTATCTCCAAACTTGTCGCTCTCTAGCAAACTTTTACCAACGAGTAGCGCACACTCGAAGTTGACCATCCCAATGACTAAGGAGAAACCTAGACTCATCCAAAAGCCGAACAAACGATAATTAGTTAAAATGCTCAAAAGCGAAAGTTAGTCTTACTGTTTGTTTTTTGCTGTTGAGTTAATTTTACTTAGATCTTTTAAGTCAACCATCAACAATTATAAGAATATTACCACAGAGTAGCATCCTAGGAGTGGCTTTTAACCAATGTTATAGATATAGACAATACAAGTTCCAAATCAATATTTTAGCTAATACTAATGTTTTTAATTGTGGGCCGATAACGGTTTTGCTCAGTATATATCTAATCTCCAAAATTAATGATCTAATGTAATTAACATTATAAAGAAATACATTTATAGGCATATTATGAACACAACATTTTTAATAGTTAGAAAAAAGGTCACCCTATTTTACAGTAAATGCAGATGTAGAAATATGCAAAAGAGCTAGAAAAGAAAATACAATTGGAAAAAACACGTAGCAGTTCAGCATTCAGCTTAACGTTAAACTCTGTATGAATAGCAAAGATTAAACGTCACATCTGTTTGGAAAATCTCGTACTCTCCGTGAATTTTAATTTTGGTTGTTCTAAGATCGTGCTACAGAATACATCGTTTAATATGTGTAGGGCTTTTGAATGTCAAAATTAAAGGACGAACAAGTAAGCAGTTGGGTCAGGCAGTGAGAATTTAGGAGATGAAACTCCAAACACATCTGTACTAATATTATACATGTATTTTTATATAGGGTTATAGGTTAAGGAGCAAAAGTAATTCTTCTTTTAAGAGAAATGTTTTTAGGGTTACGACATTACACCCAGTAATTTTACTTAAAAACAAGGTGTTTGGTATGGTTAGCATTTGTAAATTGTTAGTGAATCTAATTAATCAGATTTAGCGGTATTTTCTCTCAAATTGGAGAATTGGTAATTATCCTTAATATACAGGGTAAATCTTAAATGGCGAATAATACACATACCACCTGATTCTGGATAAAAATGGAGCGATGAAGTCTTATTTGCTGTTAACCTCATAGGTGAGGAGTTATCCAAGCACCAATCGGTAATTGCAGTCATCATACCCTTGGTTTACCCAGAAACTTCCATCCGAAGTTAAAATCTTCTGCAATGCTGGAGTTTTCCAAAAATGTTGCAACAACGTGCAATACAAATTTTACATTTTAAAACAAACGTTCTCCTATGTCTGTGATACTTTAAACGCGCCACACAGGCGTAGGAGAGAAGATCGCTACGTCTCGTAAGAGATAAAGCACTCGAAGAAAAAGAAGGATGATATTTTTGTGACAATTTGCTGACCAGAACGCCGTGTTTAATTCTCTTTGCATTCATCATCTTAGTGTTGCTTTCAGTTTAGTTTGATTTTAGTTTAGGTATTTGTGTTTGATTTCCCAAATTAGCGTCATGGAGTACAGTTGTGTGGAGTATGCAGACATGTATTTGATATTAGGGGAATGTCGTAGCAATTTTAATGCTTCTGCTAATTTGTATGCCGAACGGTATCCAAACAGAAGACATCCAAATAGTAATGTTATTCGACGATTGGATCAACGAATGCGGGAAACTGGAAGAACTGCACCTACTCCAGTAGTTGACAGAGGCCATCCTCATCGAGTATTGTTACCAAAGAACACTTCATCGCTTATTACAGGAAAATGGTTTGCACCCGTATCATTATCAACGAGTACAGGGATTATTACCAGAAGACTATCAGCAAGAGACAGATTCTGCAGATGGTTACTTCGTGAGCAAGAAAGGGATCCTAGTTTTATTGGACATATCTTGTGGACTGATGAAGATACGTTCCCCAGAAGTGGAACATTTAATATCCATAACATGCACCAATGGACCTATGAAAACTCCATGCACTGTACCAAACAAATCATCAAGTTTGGTTTAGCGTTAATGTGTGAGATGGTATTATTGGTAATAGGCTTACAGGACCACACATTTTGTCTGATCGCCTAAACGCGAATAATTTCGTTGAATTCTTAGACATCGATTTTAGGGATTTATTAGATGGTGTACCATTAGATTTAAGAAGAAATACGGTTTTTCAAATGCTCTGGGCACCAGCACACTGGGGAATTCAAACACGAGAATCGTTAAATCATGAATTTCCAGAACGATGGATTGGTCGTGGCAGTCTATTACCTTGGCCACCAAGAAGCCCAGATTTAAGCTGTCTTGATTTTTTCTTGCAGGGAACATTAAAAGCATTTGTGTATGCAGTGGATGATTCGACAAAACAATATGCTTCAAAATCTAGAAGTAAGCATAATATGTAGGTGTATGGAATGCATAGAAGTTGGGGGTAGTCACTTTGAGCAATTGCTGTAATTTACAAAATAAGAAACTACTGTTAATTCAAAAATACAGGCAGCACATTAAAATTAGAATATTACCATGAAGGAGGTCGTGTATGCCTGTATACAATCTCCTTAGGTTTCATATTAAATCAAGTGATCACTCTGATGCGTGATGACCGGTATATGGTCTCGTTGATTTTAAGAAATAGAGATTGTACCGGAAGTCCGACAAGATCTTCAGCGAGTGCGGGATGTTAATGTCAGCGAAAGAACGGTTAGGAGAACATTGGCCGAAGCGGGATTATCTGCTCGTAGACCACTGCACGGCCCAGAATTGCTCCCGCAACATCGCATAGCCGGCCTGAATTTTGCTCGACAACACCTAAACTGGACTGAAGAACAGTGGGGTCAGGTTTTCTTTACGGACGAGTCAAGATTTTGTTTAAGAGGTTCTGATGGACGTGAAAGAGTGTGGAGGAGGCCCGGAGAACGATAGGCACCTTGCACTTTTACTCCAACGATAAGTTTTAATGGAGGCTCGAGTATGGTATGGGCACGCATTTCTTCTGAAACCCGTACAGAACTTGTCGTCCTAGATAGGGGTTCTCTAACGGCTGCTCGGTACATCAACGAAATTTTAGAAGAACATGTGTTCCCGTTTACCAATGTTCTCTTAATGCAGGACAATGCTCGACCGCATATTGACAGATGTGTAAGCGGGTACTTGGAGAAAGTCCAAATAAATCATTTGGTTTGGCCCGCACACAGTCCAGTCTTAAATTCCATAGAACACTTATGGGATAAGCTGGGGAGAGCATTCAGAGGTCATTTAGTAGCACCAAACAACCTAAACAAGCTTCGAGTTGCTCTGGATTTTTCGTTCCACAAACCTAGGCTCTTATTCCAAACACAGTGTCTATATAAATTAGTTTAATTTCATAACTAATATCTTGACATCTATTAACTAGTTTTTAACGAAATTATCATAGTTTATATGTTTGCTCTGACTGAGCGAGATAGAAGACGCGGATTTCCTAGCATTTCTATGCACTGAAACTCTGGAGTTACTGTACACCCTAACTATGAATTTAGCCTATCTGGAGTAATTTTTAACGTGTCACACATCGCAGTGGCACTGCACCTACGGCTTTACTTCTTATTCGACAGAAGGCCCACTTTCAGATTTTTCCCAGCCAGAAAAAACGACCTCGGTCGGATTTGAACCCGCATCCGTTGAATCTTAAGGAAAATGCGATAACCAGTAGACCACCGAGCCCGGCTAATTGTCATAGAACTCAAACAATTTATAATAATGATTTTAATTGTGTACTTCAAGCCTCATCTCAATATTAATGCTCAAGGGTATTTTACTTACAGCCGGGAATTCATTCAGCGAAACTTCATACAAATAGAATTAACAATAACAAATATCAGTAAATTATTGGAAACTGCAATAATTTGTTGGTGGTCATTCATTGTGTTGCGGTCAGCGATTTGTAATTCTACATTTAAGATAATTACTTTACAGCTAATTTTAAATAGTTTACGTTTTAAAAAGTATGCATTCATATAATTGTTGTTGGTTTTAGCATGGCATAAAGGAAAAGTATGTTTTAGTACCGTTCGTTATAAGTATTTTATCTGTTAAAATGCGATGAACATTTTAAAATCAAAAAATTAAAGTTCCTTTGCATATTCCTTCCAGAAAAAATATTTTAAAAATATTCACACTGTTAATTCTTCTTCTAAAATATACTTTCCACTACCAATTCCAGCCATTTTGCAAGAACAGGCAAGTTCAAATGCAAAATAGGCCGGGTGTTACGTTACAAAAATTATTGATTTATCTTAAAAATTGCTTCATAAAATGAATATTGTACAGTTTGACGTACAAGCGTGGGACGTAGCCCAGAAGTTCCACTAGTCTTTTATTATTATCCTTGCAGTATTTATAGTTTTCTGATTACATTTCCAGTAGTCGCCCACTATCCGTTTTTCAGTTTTACATACCGATTCACGTTTTCTTAGAATTGCTTTCGGTAAACGGAATATCCGAAAACTCGACAAGATATTACCAGAAATTTTGTATTGATTATCTCTAACTTCCATTAATTTTACTTCTATTGTGAATCTAATACTCAATCATTATTGTTTTCTGTTATAACGGGCGCACTATTTTGCGACAATAAATTCAAGAGCTCCGTAAAAGTATTCGCGTGCTAGTTTTAAAAAGAACAACATTTTGTGTAGTTGTATAGAAGAAGCACAAATATCAATTAAAACATAATCATTTTCTTTGAATTACTGTAGGGAGTACCTTGTCGAATGTCGTATACCGACTGAGCAACCGACAAACGAAGCCTTTCATATATAAAGCTACCGCATGCCTTGTTACCTAGATTGTTTTGATTGCCACATTATCTACAAATTGGGCGACTCAAACTCTAAAAAATAAAATGTGATATTTCTAAGGATATAGTGGTCCAAATCCCAATGTGTAATATTGCTGCACTATTGCAAGGTCATTTATTGAACTATTTTAATTCTAAAACTTCGTGTTATGTAAATATTAAATTTAACATTTTCAAAAATTTGTACCAATTAGCATTTTTATTTCGAGGCTGCAAAAAAAGATTTGAAACGATGTCTTAGAAAATCAGCTTTTCCGATGGTTAAACTGAAAATAAAAAAGTGATAGTTAATGAAAGTGTCTTATTCACTTTAGTGTTCCAAACGTTTGTAAACAAGTATCTTTAGTATAGCTAGCACTTGGTTTTATTACGTTGGGGTTGTGTTCTTTAGGAGGCCGGTGCAAATAGAGTCGGCGCAAATGGAACCCTGTATATAATGCAGTAATTAACAAAAAATAACTATGTTACGTTCCAGTCATCAAAATGTATATATCGCTTTTAACACTGTATTATTTAAAGCCCAGAAAAAAGATTCTTAATTAATGGAAAGTGGTTTATAGTTAACCTACTTACATACAAGAAATGCAAAATAAATTATTAAATAAAACAATTAAATTTTCTACATTGTCTTAGACATGGGCTCTTTTTATTATATTAAATTAAGAATTAATAGTATTAATTGCCTGGTTACTATTTAATAATCCTAATTTTTATCATTTATGGCACTAAAATCAACTAAAAACAGGCAATTAACATTTGTGATGATGCCTTGCAGTTAACAGTTAGCGCAAGAATAAATCGGCGTAAATGGGACCGGCGCAAACGGAGGGCTAACTATACTTTAAGTAGATTTAAAGTACATATTACCTGCATACAATGCTTCTAAAAGCCACCGTTAGAAGTTTAAATTAAATAATACAGATTGCAGAATTTTTGATAAACTGTGACAGTGAAAAAGAATTTCGAATAGCTACATATTTCAAATAGTTGATTAATAGTTGATGATAGTTGATAGATGATGATAGTTGATAATAGTAGATTAAAAAGGTTTAGTGCTCTGCTTCGTAAGTCATCTGTTTTTAGAGCATTCCTCGTAAAGGAAAAATTAAAACAAAAAATGGAAGAAGTGTTTCATGTTAATAGAAAACGGGAATACATGTTGCTTTTGAGAATAAACCAACGAAGGAGAGTCGAGAGAGACTCAAAATTGATTTCTTGATTTGATCTGCTAAACTTCTTGGATCTAAGATGCAAATGACGAAGATACGTGACTGTATCCCACAAAGCGGTTTCCTTTGCGTCTCATATTGTACTCGTGGCTGTCTTGATCCCAGTTGTGTAACTCATTCACACTGGCTTGCAACAATAGCCGTAATGCAGCCTCTTAGTTGTTAAACATATTGAAAATCGTGTCGACTTATAAATAAGATAATGTTGTTTATTATTTTATTTTTTCGCCGCCACGCTCTTTATACGCTATAAATTAATTTTATTTCTCCGTTTGAAGTCGCGCTTGGGCGTTTGAACGAGTCCCCCGAAGAGTTTCCTGAAAATAAAGCGATAACTCGATCGAGCGATTTTCTTTGTTTAAAACAGTTAGTTTCTTTGTAATTTTTATTGCGCCCGAGTTGTAAATCAAAAGTTTATGTGTAATCACGTACTGTACCTACGCACACTATTTCTGTATAAGTACCACTTTATATTTGTAATTAATATGTTATCTTGCATTAACTTAATCAAATTTAATAATAACAACAATGAAAAGTATCCAAATTGAATGATATGGTTGCTACTTTAAGTACTTGAATAATTATAGAACTACTCCATCAGCATAAAATAAATTAAATTGTTTTTAAATCTGCTCTTAAATTCCATTCTCGAGTTATCTGCAATTTATTAAATATATTTTTCGATTGTCATTTCCTTCCACAATTAGCGTGAAAGAATTTCAATCAGTATCGTATTTTTAGAGTAAACTATTGTTTTCCTTAATAGATTGCTTGATTGATCGATTCTTGGAATTGCCCAATCAAAAAATCATTTTGATATATGATTTTCAAATTAATGTTTTAATTAGGAGGGAATAAGGGAAAAGGCAGATTATGGAAGAAAAATCAATGAAACACTTTGTCAGGATTTAATTACAGTTAAAGTTGGGGAGGGAAGCGGAAAAACAAACCTTGTGTATTCAAGAAATAAATCCCGAGCTTCATTCTGATATTACGTAAGTAAGAGCTTATGAGCTTAAATGAGAAGCTTTTATTACCATTCTAGCAGGGATTTGAAAAAATCCTAAACGGCAACAACATTTGAATAATTTTATAAATCATCTACGTTGTATTAAACAAAATTCAAAACAGGTCTTCTGAATTAGGGACCTCGATGGGACAGTGCGGACAGTGAACTGCGGTTCAATCGGCCGCGGGGTCAAATCCCGGTTGAGGCGACCGTATTTTACTTAATTAAGTTTAGGGTGCATGTTGCACGAATGGTTAGTGTGTAAGGAACGCCCGCACCTCTTGAAGTAATGTTAAAAAAATAAAAAGATAAGGTCTTCTGAATGATCGGATGTAATCAATGATAATGTATGGGTTTGGAATGGTTTCTCCTACTAAATAACTGTACATTTGCATTTACATTACCGATGTATTCTATTTTTAACCCGTATTACTGGAAAATCACGTTAAAACTTATAAGCAATATTTAGTTCTGCGGGCTGGCGCAGAAAAAGAATCCCAATTGAAGTAACGCGAAAAATTCTAGATATGTATTCAAAGAAATTGCCATTGATTTGAATCTACTTATTGCATTTGTTTTTTGAAAACATTCTGTATGACTTCCAAAGAATTCGAATCCACTGAATTCGACTGTTACATTTTTCTTAATATTTTTTACCCCGTAAAATTCTGCAATGTAAGGTGAATAAAGTGGGTGGTTGATTACAACAACACCGTGTTTCAGAAGAACCGACGTGCAATCAGTGCAGAATGGGTAGGTGCATTTTATATAATAACTACCCTTTTCTCGAAATTCGGGTCGTACTCGTGATATGCAATGCAATAATCTCTTCAAGACTTCAATATAGAATGCACTAGTTACTGTTGAGGTAGAAATTCTTCATGGTTCACATCTTCCTTATCGAAAAAGGTAATAAGCACGATTATGTTTTTGGATTTTTGCAAACGAAACTGTTTGAGTCTTGGTGAAGAAAACACGCAGGGACAACGCAGTTAAGAACATTTGCATTATCGTGACAAGTATGAACAAAGTCTGCGCATAATGCAACTTTACTCCATTATTTCTCACCTGTAAGACTCTGCACGACGAATTTTCCAGAGATCTTCATCTTTACCCAATCTTCATGTAAAATCTTGTAACGATTTCGGCGCCTAAGAGAAGGAAACCCTTTATACATATTTAGTTATTCTCAAGCTTATAGGAATTGTTAATATTTCGAAGTTACCTTTTCTGTCAAGTCGACGCAAGGCGTTTTGGAGTTTCAAAAGTTGGGGGGGGGAAGGAGATTCTAAAGACAGTCTTCGTAATTAAGTCAGTGGGTTAAGCATTGTCAACCTTACCGGAAGTATATTGTGAATAGTGAACTATTTATTGAAATCGTTTGTCGATTGGGAATTAGTTTTCCGCTTTGAGAGTCACTACCCAGGAGCATTTCCCATAGTTGTAGGAAAGCAAATCTTCAGGAATTTATTTTCAATATAGAATTTACTCCGGTTAAGAAGATATTTTTGGTGATAGGCCAGTGCCCATATCCTGGCAAAATTCGTACGGCTTGACTTCCAGAAATTAAGGCGACGCATTAGAACAACTCTACATTTAACGTATTGTTCAAATTGATACGCTGTCATCGTCGAGTAACCTTGGGAAGGTTTTTCCCGAATCGACTGGACGCCTAGGTCTATAGATAGGGAGTCGGGTGTACGGTCGAGCTGATTGCCGCCACATCTTGAACAAGGGAAGTGCATTTTAAAAACTGTATAACCTTGTCTTGTTTACAATTTCTTTATGGTTATTTAAAAATTAATTTATTAATTGATTGGGGTCGCAGAATTGTGTCATTGGGGCTTTAATTGGGAATATGTGTACATATGAAATACTATTGTAATATTCCCTATTCCAATTTTACGTAAAGCAGATATACAGGGTACTCCAATAGTGGGTTGATATTGCGTTTGTAAGAGTTCACGCCTTGACGATAGTTTTTGATCGTTTGATCACGCATGAATTCGTGACGTGAAGGCCTTCGAAGTTACGGAATGCGCTAAAAATTTCTAGTATAGTGTAGCGCAATAAAAGTCCGAAAAATTGTTTGAGTGTTGCTATTTAAGTTTCGTTATATTCCGTTCTAGTAAAGTAAAATTGGGACTACTAATTTAGTTTAAATCATTGTTCTTGCATAGAAATATTAGAACTGTGATTGGGTTTTGTTGTTTTATTAAGTAAACAGAGATTTGGTTGCAACTTGTATTTTATTTTACGACGAATTGTTTGGATTTAAGTCTACGTAAAGGGCAGATAGGAAGATATAAAGGTAGGTGAGTATCTATCTTGGGGTCCGACTTCTCATTTACCACCTCGGACGATGCTAGAAAGTTATAAGTCGGTGGCGCCTATTAATTAATAAATTGTTTTGAACCTACTCCTTCTTCGATTGGGTTTCCGGGATACTAGCATCTGTCCACTTGTTAATTTTCTACCTAAGCAGTGGCGGAGTTGCGAGGTTGTTTTTGTAATTAAACCAATTTTTGTATGTAGTAAAGATTAAAGGCGTGACAATCTATCGATCGTTTCCTTATTCTTGTTCAACTTATCTGCCATCACTTGGAGGGTCATTCGGAAATCTTTTGTCGCAATTTCAGAATTCTTGCGATCGAATCTGCAATTCAAGAGATCGAGGGACGTCCGTCAATGTTGAAATATTTTCACATACATCTTCGAAATGGTTAAACCATTGAAACACGCTAGTACAGCTTGAAGCTTCATCACCAAACATAGATCTTAACATTTTATAATTTTCTATTGAAGTTTGTCCTCGGGGGCTCACATCTTGCGAGTACGGGAACTGGCAATCCCGAGGTACCCTAGCTGGATCTGTACTCTTCTTCAACTAGATTTGAGACAGATCCCTCCTCTTTATCTCTCCTATTCGGCCTCTCTTGACCAACTCTTGTTCTCTTCTAATCCCGAGGTTTATTAAAGCATTAAGTATTCGAGGGATAGGTATCTGTACTTTTCCAGTATCTATTCTCTCATCCACCAATCCGCATTAGTCAGCGTGGTGGATTATTGGCTAAAATACCCCTTAACAACCTTTATGAACAGTACAAGTAAGAAAAAGCCCTCAGTTCCCGGTGGCTGGCTGAGTCGCGACCAAGGTAGCGGTTGGATAAGAAGCCAACGAGCAGAGGGCGCGAAGAATCCCCGGGTTACGGCAGTCTACCATAGGAAGTACCTAAACATTGCAACGTATAATACAAGGATCACATATTCTACTACAGAGGTAACGACAACTCATCAGACGGAGGTGTTGGCTTCGCAATAAACAAAAAACAAGCAGAAAATATAACAGACATTAAAAGTATCTCACCAAGAGTAATATGCACAATCTTGAAGTTATCAACAATATATAAAATAAGAATTGTGCAAACCTATGCTCCAGACCATGATGATAACGAAGTGGATAGATTTTAGGAGGATATCGCTAAAGCCAAGGAAGAAAATCCAACACAACTTACAATTATAATAGGAGACAATGCTGAATTTGGCCCTACAGCACCATTTGTACATAATGAACACATTCTTTCAGAAGAACAAAAACAGAAAATGGACCTGGAAAAGTCCTGACGGCAACACAGAAAACGAAATTGATTATATAATGACTGATAAAAAATATACCATACCAAGATGTAACTGTTCTGAATAGATTTACAAAGGGGAGCGACCATCGCATTGTACGAGCCACAGTACAAATAAACACAAAGAATGAAAGAAATAAAATGATAAAGAAAAGCCAAATAAAAACCGTTAGGACACCGGAAGATAGTGACAAATACGCAAGCAACTGAATAGACTTTACAGGAAAACAAAAGCAATCAAAATCAAAATTGCAAAATGGTAAAGAAGAGATAATCAAGCTGAGGGATAGTAAAGGAAAAATAACCTCTAACAGACAGGATATTCTAAGAATAACAGAAGAATACTACAGTAAATTATATTCCAGTCAAAAAGAATCAGAGAGACCACTAGATGAAGTTGCCATAACACAAATTATAAATCAAGGTTCAGAGGAAGTGCCAGAAATAACTAAGCATGAGTTAAAAGAAGCCCTGGGAGAAATGAAAAACAACCGCGCACCAGGAGAAGACAACGTGACAGTGGAAGCAATAAAATTAGGAGGAAAACTTTTATTGCAGATGATAGCAAAACTATTTAACAAATGCATTGAGACGGGCCAAACACCAGAACAATGGAACAACGCGATAACAGTTTTGATACACAAGAAGGGCGATATCACAAAACTAGAAAACTATAGGCCCATAAGTCTATTAGCACATATATACAAGTTGTTTACAAAAATTATTACTAAACGAATAACAGCCAAGATAGACTTCTGCCAACATCGAGAACAAGCCAGCTTTCGTGCAGGATACGGAACAAATGACCACTTACTAACAATAAAAGTACTCATCGAGAAATGCAACGAATATAACAAGCCTCTCGTACTAACTGTCATCGACTTCTAGAAAGCCTTCGACTCCGTGGAAGTCTGGGCTACACTAGCTGCGTCAAACGAATGCCGTAATCCACTACCTATACACAAGTTTATTTATAAACACGCCACTGCACAGATCAAAATGCGTGAAAACACAAACAAATTTAACATCAACAGAGGTGTGCGCAAAGGAGATACAATTTCACCCAAACTATTTATCGCAACCCTAGAATACATTTTCAAAAAACTTCCCTGGGAGCAAACAGGAATCAACATAAACGGGGAAAACTTAAACCACCTCCGCTTTGGGGATGATATTGATTTAATATCGGAAGACATTGGACAAGCCACAAAAATGATAGAGGAACTGAAGACGGAATCGGAGAAAGTAAGCCTGAAAATAAATTTTAATAAAACAAAAATTATGACGAACTTAGTACTACGTGAAAAAATCAGCATAGGAGACGAAATAGTTGAAGAAGCAGTAAGCTACGTGTATCTAGGCCACGAAATACGAATTTCAAGAGACAATCAAACTTGTGAGAATAACAGAAGAATTGGACTGGGTTGGGCAGCCTTCGGGAGACTGAATCACATATTTAAGAGTTCAATCCCAATTTGTTTAAAACGAAAAGTATCAGTGTGTAATCAGTGTGTTCTATCTGTATTGACCTATGGCGCCGAAACGAAATACCATTAAAAGACAAAATACGGAATGAAGACATAAGGAGACAAACAAGAGTATGCGACATTACGGAAAAAATAACAAAGTTGAAATGGACGTGGGCTGGACACGTGGCCAGAAGAAATGACGAAAGATGGACCACACAATTCCTGCTGTGGAGGCAGGGAGGCAGGGAGACTCTACCAGAAGTAGAGGAAGACCACCAACCCGTTGAAAGGACGACATATGGAGAATAGCAGGGAACTGGATACAAAGGCTCAGCACAGAAATGAATGGAGACGCTTATGGGAGGCCTATATCCAACAGTGGATGTTACAGGCTGCTTGTTTAAGTTACAGCAGAATTCAATGTTGACTCGTTGCTCCATGACGATTGACACAAACACGATATGTAGTCAATATGGTTAAAACTCAACGGTAACCTTCTTCTCTACCTGGCTGCTTACAGAGGATTGCAAGCAAACATTTTTAAAGCTATTAGGAGGGTCGTATGGCCAGGAAATGACTTTTTTAGTTTACTTTTAGAGATTTGTAAAATTTGTATGTGATCTTAGAAGTCCCATTTATTTCCTATATCTCTATTATCGATTTTGAAACAATAAAATAGTATATCTGAATATCTCATTAGCTTAAGCTCATACCATTTATTTTATTTTTTTTACCTGAATGCGTTCTCCAGCACTTACAGTTTACTAGAACGCCTAACAATAGGTTTAGTAACGTTGTTTTTGATGTTTACCTGTGTAATCCTCTATAAGTAACCAGGTAAAGTAAAAGGTTAAGCTGTGTTTTAACCAAATCGACTATACGGGCTAGCGTCTTGCGCTGGACCTGACAGTTTTTCGAATCTTCGTTTAACTACCTTCTACTAAGCAACCTGTGAACTATTTCATGCTGCTATGATATTAGTTTAATTTCAGGTGACTTCGGTACTACAGCGTCGATCCGGGAAAAAACTTGCCAAACCTCGTATGTCTGTCTGTGGGTATGCATGTTTGCGATCATTGATATCTCCGCCACATTTAATTGTACTTCGATGAAATTTCAAATATAGAGCTGTATTAAAATTAAAAATTAGCAGAGGTAAACAATTTATAACTGGAAATGAAGGTTTCTCGGGAGAATCTTTTAGGATAGTTATACTTTGCAACTTCTTCTCCATACGTTAGGTTCAGAACCTGTGTTTACCGGTCTGGTTATTCTTGTACTGATATATCAAAATATGTCCAGACTGTGACTCTAAAGTTAATAAAGAGTTTTCTGAGTTAAATCAGAATTTGTGTACTGCTAATGTAGATGCTGTGCTTTTTAAAACTTCATAGAGGAAGTCATGAGCAGTTAAATTAGAAAAGTAAAAAAATAGAGGAAAACTAGTGTGAGTAAATTTTTTTGTTTGTATAATACCATTATTGCTATTTTTATTTAAAACATTTCAGACCTTTGCAAATACATATATATCTATTGTAGATGCCTTTGTACAAACAGGATGGCTTTCAGTAGCCAGCAGATAGCTGCTGCAATGTTAGATACACCAGAAAATATGATTAGAAAGAGGTTTGCTGTAATATGGAGGATGATTTGGTGTAGTTTATTTTTAATGGACTACCGTTTTTAGGAAAAAAGTACAAGCACACTTTATTGATGAAGGTCTCTACATTAAATCGTTTTTATGTTATACTCTCAAAAGTAACGTAACGGTTTGTATACTGAAATTAGACAAAGTGATTGATATTATAGACTAATAACAAACCTGCAACATTGCAGAAATACGTATTCAATGTGTTTGTTTATAGCACGCTGTTTTAAAACAGTTCTAATCCAATAAAGACGTTTGTTTATCTCCACGTCATCGTTTACATCTATTTCTTTGTTTCATTGGACATTGTACAAGTCCATACTAACACATTCTAAATAGTACAATTAACATGATTTGGACATAATATTAAAAAATATAATGCAAAAATGATTGAAAACAAAGCTTTTTTAATTAGAAAAGAAAAACGTATTTGAAA